>JAQZBX010009114.1:0-46711 GCA_029593785.1 Cabassous unicinctus
TATTTCTAACAGTCTCATTTTTATACGGTGACACTGATTATCTCAAGAATTCTCACTAATAGTAGCTTTTAAATAAATACAGATCATATGTCTTCTTTACTTCTGTATCTCCAGTGCCTTGCAGTTGCTCAACAAATATGTGTTGAACACATGTTAAAATAATGAAAGACTGAATGAAGGGAGAGAGATGGATATTTAAAATGAACAAATTTGTTTGTGGAATATAATTACATAAACATGTACATATTAGTTCATATATAACTATGTAGATATTAGTTTTCATTAACTATAAGGTGAGGTACATACAGTTTATTCCACATTTATTATCTTTTTTTTTTTAAAGAAAACCATTTTAAAGAACTCCTTTATGTATTGTTAAGGATAGTTCTCTCACTTGGGTGTACTAAAAGGAAAACTCTAAGGCAAATTCTTATACCTATAATGGGTAGACAAGGAAATCAATACTCTTCACTGCCAGGAATTATTATACCTTCCAAAGCATCTCAGATTGGCTACTTTACTCTTGACAGATTTCACATTTTAACAATATGAATGTCTCTTAGATTAATGTAATATGTCAGATATTTCTTATTCATTTGAAAAATTTTAGTGAGGCAATAGTTTCCTTTCAGAAAACAGCACTGGCAAAAGGAAATTTGGGAGAAGCAAATAAATATAACCTCTCACAATTTTATTTTAAGGTGGGTTTGATTATATCCAAAATCCCTTCTGATTTTAATTACCTATGATTAGATGACTACTTCAACTGATGGACAGTGCAAGCAATCCAGCCAGTTGATATTTACTAGAATAAAATCTACATAAAAATTTTCCATTTTGTCATAACATTCTCAGGAACCATTCTCAGGTGCTCAGTCTAATGGAGAACCAACGTGGGAACAGATGATCCTACTTAGGCTCTGACCTGGAAGGTGTTATTGATGAGGATGTAGTGAATGAAGCACAGTTTTGTCATTTGGAGAGATCTGGATTCTATTTCAAAGATCATTAGGTATGAGGTTTCTGAGCCTCAGTTTCCTCCCCTCTAAAATGGAGATAGTAACACGCCTCATAGGGTTATTGTGAGCATCTACAAGCCTATCATAATCACAAGGTGCTTTAAAGATCCCTGAACTATGAATGTGTATTTTGAGATGGGCGGCTTGGGCTATAAGACATACACAACAACCAAACAACCCTGCAACAGACTCACTCCATGAATACAATCAGGGAAGTGTTGCCTGAACTGCTTGTGTCATTAGTTTATTTTGACATCTACCAGCCCATTAACAAACCCCTTTATCTCTGCAATGCTGAAATTCATCTGAAAACATTCACCATTTTTCAGCTACAGATTTTAGTTCTAAGGATTTAATAAACACCTATTACTGTAACTCAATGAAAAAGTTTAGGAGGCTTAGAGGGGTGTTATCAAGAAACCTGAATCCAGGCATTTATTTGTTTTTTCCATTCTGGCATTTTTTCTTATCTTTATTCTTTTTTTGTTTTATGCCATCCCTGGAAAATGTAGATCAAGTCGTTTTGGTCCATGTGGGTAGATATTTTTTCCACATGTCCCAAGCTAAAACTTAAAATAAAGACATATTCTTGAACTAAGATTATTTCAGAAGTCATATGGGTCAGTAGCATGGAAAATAGAATATTTGAAATGAGCATTTGATTGAGACCATAATAATTTAAATGGTCAATGGTTCTAATTGTTGCTTTGATAATATTGATTGTTAAGAGTGTTTACTGAACCTGATAATATTACATGTAGGGCTGTCCCTTAATTAAGTAAAATTATGCAAGCAATAAGTGTATAATTGCATTTCTATTTATTTATAACAATTGTATGAATTTTTACACATGTTTCATTTAACAAGATAGATAGAAGCAAATGAATGTCATAAAGCAATCTTTCCAATATTGACAATGAATAGATAGTCACTGACAGGTTATAGTAATATTAATAGGATTTGGATTGCATATGTAATGATTACATGATTTAGGATTTGCTACAAAGTAATGAGACTCAACTTTTTAACAATAAATGACACCTATATGTTTTCCACTGCTGGTCTAGTGTTAGCACAATGTTGTAGGAACCTATTCTCACAATTGAACACTTTAAAATGTATAATACCTTTCTTCCCTTGGCCAATGAGAGCACCTAACTCTAATAATAAATGCTAATCCTTTCATAGCAATACAGGATATACAAAGTACTCTTTAAAATTCTTAATTAAAACCTTGTTAAATCAACTTTAATCAACAAGTAGCATTATACATAATGGATCTAACACAACTAAAATCAATACCTCCAATAAAATATATCATTCTCTAGTAATTCAAAAGTATTGTTATGCTGCTTTAATTTGTTTTATTTATTTATGTATGTATGTATATTTGTATAATAGCTAATAACACAATGTATTTTAAATTATAAGATCATTCAAGGATTTAGACTTAATCAACTTGTAAATGTGTGGTTTTTAGGACAATGTCTTACAAATAATAGGAGCTTAATAAATATATGTTGAATTGACTAAATGACTCAAAATATTTAAGAGATGAAGCTGTACATGTGGTGGTCAAAGCAGAACTAAGCACAGGCTGCTTTTTAATCAGTGCCTATGTCCATTGTGTCTTTCATGGACACATTTTATTTTACACTTTTAACACAATTTTATCCGAGACAAATCTGAAGGCATGCTTTCTAATGGCAGCCATGGCTGGTTTCTGTGTGTGTAGGGCTGTGTGTGCTTGATGTGCCTGTGCACATCTGTAAAATCCAGTAGCTCTGCTGGCTTCTGCTAATGAGGACTCTGAACACAGGAGAAACGATACTCTTATAAATCAAACTGCAGAGTGATTTATTTGGAATTCACACCTTGCTTTGATGCTTTTTCTTTAATGTCTAAGGCATCATCTTGTATAAGGTGCTGCTTCCTCGCATGGGTTGCCAGACCTTCTCATGAGACTGAACTCTAATAACTGCTTGAGAAAAAGTTTCTCTAAGTAAAGGAATTTGTGCATAAGAGAGAGTGAGGGGGAAGAGAGAGAGGAAGAGAAGAGAGAATAAGCATCTAATAATAGGCAGAAACTTCCAGATTAAATGGAAGAATCTCTTCCTTAATGTAAAAAAATGCAAATAGCAAAAACCTCTGAGCTACATACACACTTTACTGATTATTTTATTGACAAGAAGAAACACAATCAGACACAAGCTGACTTAGGTCAAGACCCTCAGTAATTAAGTGGAGTTCAAGAAGTCTCTCTGTTTCCTTATTGCATGAAATGTACAAGCATTTCATAATCAACCATTCATTTCCATCACAGAGCCTGAACATGCACATGTTTTCATGTTATCTGCTCAGTAGGAAGGTGATTATCGTAGAACTGAAGAAGAAGGAGCAAATGGAGCAATTATAAAATGTCTCATGTTATTTATCAGATGAATAATAAACTCATATCAAAAATCACCCCAAAAGAGAAGTGGTGTTAACAGTAGTCTTGGCGGACAGATTAGATTACTGGCCAAAGAGTGAAAAATAGCCATCGAGGCTATTACTGCCATGTACCCAAATCCTCTTCACAAAAAACATGTGTTACTATTAAATATCTGCGTGCTTCTACTTTGCCAACTTTTATCTGATTATATATAATACCAGTTGTTTTTCTCCACTGAAAACTCAAAATAATTTAGCAAATGGTCCTTAAAAATGTAACTGTAAGCAACCCCAAAATAGGCACAAAATTGCTCCATGTTTCAATTCCAATGGACTAATTTCAAGGCTACAAAATAGGACAGGTCCCTTTAATACACAAAATAAACAGAGATGTGAACCTTTTTAAAATACAAGCTACACTTGCTGAAACCAAATAAACAATCACGAATTGACACTCAGACAGAAATGCATATAAATTATTCAGAATGAAATGTTCAAGTAATATTAACCTAAAGGTATAGTCATCAATTTTGTCCTGACGGATGGCATTGGGTAGTTAGTATTCAAGTGTTACTACATAAATAAAATTGATTTATGCTAACCAAGAAGACTGAGAAAAAATTTTATCAGGATGCCCAAATTCTGTTCCTTCTGGCTTGATCAATCACCTCTCAACCGAACTGGTATCATTTTCTTGCAAAGTTCTTAGCAGAGAAATTGGGCTAAAGCAAAATGAATAATACATTGGCTGCAGTGTTAGACTAATGACCCTTAAGTGCTGTAAAAAAAATGAGCAGCAATGACTGCTTCCCTTATAAAAAGATTCTGGCGCTTTCTCTCTCTCTCTCTCTCTTTCTTAGAAAACAAATAAGTTTTGAGTTTACTGACTGGGAAGTGGAAGTGATGAGAAGGCAAGGAATCAATAAAGCAATCGAGGCATATGTGAACTACATCCTTTTTTACTATTCCCCTATCTTCTGTCCCCCCCCACCTTTCAGCCCCATTGCAGAGTTCTCTGCAGGTTGCAGAGATCTTGTTTGCATTAATAATCTTCCTATTTCCCTTTACTGTTTTCATAATGCTATTGCGTTATCATAAAGACATTGATCAAATGGTGACAGGCAAGACAGAAAACTATTTACTTTGCAAAAGTAGGAGGGATTCCTGACAGGTCTGCATGGTTAAATCTGCCTTGGCTGGCATTTGTAATGCATGAACAATTTTTCTCTCTCTCTGAGTGGGTCCCTAAAGAGACACAATAGTGGCTCAAGTTTCCATGCCCAAATATCTTTTTAAAATCTGCATAAAGCAGCAAAGGAAAAGCAAATGCCTGCATTAAACTTGCTTAAAAAGAAGCTTGTGTAAGGATAATTAAAGAGAAAGGCAAAACCTCTGACTGAATAATATAGGATTATTTTGAATTAACTTGCTCTAAACCCATTAAAATGACACTTGAGGTGGAAATGAAGTACTTTGGGATTTAGAAAGGAGGCCCAAGGAACCATCTTCTGTGTGTGTATGTGTGTGTTTGCACATGTGGTGTGTGTGTGATAGTCCAGAATGTAACTGGTAGACAGCTTGATGAAAATGAAATTGTTCTCTAAGAAAGTAGTCATTTACAAACTAGCATAGGGTCAGATAACCTCATTATTCCCTTTGCAGTTCTCATTAGGTCAAAACAGCAATCCCCCTACAATCACTTTCATCTTAAGAAGCACAGGCTAGTTTTGCCCTTTTAACTTGAGCCTTTTATTCTAGGGAAGGATTAGACTCTACATCACTGCTGTTCTTTTTCATTTCATAGCCATTCTTTCTTTAGGGGAAATCAGCTTCACATTGTGTTATTCTTATGTTCCTGAGTAATGTTTCTTTAAAAAAGGAAGAAGAAGATGAATCCCTTTCAATAAAGCAGCCCAGTTTGATGGCACTACCAAAGTAAAATGAAAAAAAAAAAAGCCTTCATTATTTGAAAAGGGCACATGGCATTATAGCAGTCACATCCCCAACGTCTACTGGGGAAGTCTTTGATGCAATTGTAGGCTCCTCTTCTTTCGAATAAAAATTTAAGGGAAATGGTTTAAAGCCTAAACAACAGCACTAGCTAGGAGGCTAAAAGACATGTCTTCTATTCCCTAATGCTGAAGCTAAAAAACCTTTCCTAATGTATATTTAGGTATCAGCCCTCAGAGTCGGATTTTCCAAACTGGAAGCACTCATTCACAAGCATGCACACACACACACACACACACACACACACACACACAACTAGTCAAACACATACACACAGCCTTGCAGATGGGCCCACTCCCAAATCTTCCCAGGCTCCAATGCCCTGCTTTTTTTTGTCTGTGCATTCTGAAATCTTAAATTGGAGGCATAAAAAGACCCTTTAGCTAATATTAGCATAGCAACTGCTGCAAACCTTTCTATAGAACTACATGAATGTCTTTCAAACACCTGTTTCCTTCTCCCACTTCCCCATTTCATCTGTCATTATGGCTTAATGATTTTATTATAAGGTTGGGTCTTTCTATAGAGGTTAAGTGAACCCAATTTACATATAATGATTTCATGGGAGAGAGGAATAGTGGCGGGAAATGGTTGGAAGAACATGGTTACCACTAGTAACTGATTTACTAATGCTCTCTCAAAAATTCTAAACAATAAAAAGCTACTTTGCTAAAGTTATTACTGACAAAACATTACTTACATAAGTCTTATTTGGTTAATAATTTCCCATCATAATATATTTTAAATGTCAGTTGCATTTTGGTTTCCAGGCATAGTTCTTTTTGGCAAAGATCTGTTTTAGCTAAATATCAAAGTATCCATTTGCCAGTTATAGCAGGCTATGGGAAAGTTGGACTTTTTAAACAGGGGAAAATACCGAGCTTTCTGTGGCAGATTGAGTTATGTACCCCAGAAAAATACATGTTCTTAATCTTAATCCATTCCTGTGGGTATGAACCCATTGCAAAGAGGGCCATTTGAAGATTTATTTTAGTTAAAGGGTGGCCAACTGAGTCAGGATGGTCTTAAACCTCTGGAGGCCTCACATACAGAAAGCCATGGGGAGGAGCCAGGAGCTGAAAGTCAGCGGGAACCTGGAAGAGAAAGGAGGGGACATTGCCATCCCACGGAAAAGCCAAGGAACCCGAGGACTGCAGGCCAGCGGGAAAGTACTCAACCTGGGAGGAAGTAAGCCTTCTAGCTCTGAAATTGTGAGACAATGAATTCCCATTGTTTAAGCCAAGCCCCTGTGTGGTGTTTGTCATAGCAGCCTGTAAACTAAGAAACCTTCACAACTTTTCTAAAAATCTAACTTTTCTCAGTATTTCTAGGTATGGTTTTGCTATTGCAGGTCCCCAAGAAGGAAGAAGTTCAGAGCAGCCTCTATATGCATGGGGGGGCTAAGATGTTTATTGCAAAAAATAATCAATCAAAAAAACGGAACAACTGTAAATAAATAAAATCCCATGCAGGAAGTAAATCCCAGGAGGGAAGGCTGACTAATTTCGATGATTGTCATCATCCTTGCTATTTTATCAAGGGAGTATCTTAAATCAGGATTTTGGGTAGTAGGGGCAGAAATAGTGGCCTGTGTTTTTAGGGAATCAGATTTCAGCCTCTAACTTGTAAGAGGAAGGTGTACTTGCCTCTCAAGTGGGATTCTTCAGGTAGGAGAGGAGTGATAGAAAGAATGGTTGCTGATAAAATAATCATGTTGTTTTAGAGGGAGCTGAAACAGTCATACATATTCCCTCACCTCACACCCCCAACACACTAACTTATGCAGAGACTTCTGTCTCCTCAAAATATCCTCTTGGTAAACATATTACATGGCTTCAATTATATCTTATCTTATTTTAGCTTAATATTTCCCAGATGAGAATTGTAAAACTTTCTAGTGTTGAAAAATTTAGGAGACATTCTAGTCCAGGCAGTTAACCATTCGCAAATCATCTCTAGGGGCCTCAGTTTCTTCTGCATAGGGTTCATCTTTGCCACTGTATGCTAATACTTATTGGCTTCAATTTCAGAGATTGTTGTTTTAAATCTTGTCCCCAGTTCCACGGATACCCATTATTTTTCTCCTGTATTTTCCAATTTACAGACTATGCATTAAACTTTCAGGATAGATGAATTAAAAAATGGAGTGCTTTGTGAACCCAATACACAGAAAGAATGACATTGTTGATATTATTTGTGGATTGGGACTCAGCACAATTTTTTTAACCTCCTTGTGGCTTCTCCAGTTGAGATAACTTCAACCTCCCACTGCTCTTTTCTACATACCCAATTTTGCTGTTAATGGTCTCCAGCTGTAGTTGGCTTACTTTAACAGTTTCATTTTATGCTCTCATCTCTCATCTCTGGAGTAATTGCAAAGACAATGGAACTTGAGACACTGCTTAAGTGAGTAATAATGATAAGTTAGTCCCTTGGCTAAGCACCAGGCCACCCTACAGCGTCACCTGTTTTTAAAAAGCAGAAAAATATGAGCAGCAACTGTGTAGCTTGAGCCTTACTCAGGAGAATGCATATTAAAATAGAATATCTAGAAAGCGGATGTGACTCAAGTGGTCGGGTGCCCACTTCCCACATGGGAGGTCCTGGGTTTGACCCCTGGTGCCTCCTAAAAACAACAACAACAAGCAAACAAATGAGGTGGCCTGTTCATCATCTTTTTTTTTTCTAATCTCAGTGTTGATAGTATTGATTTGATATGAACACTGTGAATTCTTCTGTGATTCTTTAATGAGCTCTGTCCTTTTAAGAGGTACATTTTGAAATGATTTGTATTTTAGTTTTACCGGGTATCAAAATTTCTAAGATAGTATTTTTCTTTTAAAAAACTTGTTGCCACTACAGATTCAGGAATTAAGCCTTTTAATATCCTTTGGGTGCCTTATAAGATTAGTGTTGCCATATAATTACGTATGGGGTTATTTCACTTAATTCACTTGCGCTGCTACAATTAAACACATCCTAGCGAGATTTAAAATAAATAAAGTGACTGAACTTTCTCTCACATATGGGTTCTAAATTCAGAAGACTTTCTACTCATAAAGCTGCCATTGTAATCAAGAGTTAGTAGCGATGATGTATCCCTATACAACAGTTTGGACAGGAGTGACACACTGTGCAGGAGAACTGGCTCTTTCTGAGGTTGAGGTTGTTCCGTTGGAAATGTCTCTCTGTATTTCCTCTATTTTTCTTGAAACTCTGCTCCTTTAGCAAGAAGTTCTTTATATCTATTGTGCATGGGCTCCTGTGGTTTCATCTGTGGATTCAATCTTATGTAATATCCCACCCAGAGCTCCAGGTGGTGCATGGTGGATTGGGGGTCATACAATAAACTAATTAACTAATAAATACGTGATTTCAGATAGTGTTAAGTGCTATGGAGAAAATAAAATAGGTTGATGTTCTAGAAAATGGCATCAGGTCAGATGGGAAGGAGGGCTACTGTGAGTTGGGTGGCCAGGGAATATTGCTCTGAAGAAGTGGTTCTTCTTTCTGAATGACTAGAAGGAAGAAGGCAAGTGAAGATCAGAAGAAATAAGCCAGTGTAGGAAATAGATATGTGCATAGCATGTAAAGCAAGAAAAATCTTGGAGCTAAGAAAGAAAAAAAAAATATGGCTGTTGAGGCAGGATTATAGTGAGTTAAGGGGAAATATGGCAGTTTGAGATTATTTTATGAATCCCAAAAAGAGAAAGATTATGTTTGTAAACTAATCTATTCCTCTGGGTTTGATATCCTTTGATTGCATTAAATTCAGTTGAGGGATCTTTCATTAGATTACTTGATAAGATGGCTTTAGGGCTTTTAATTGGGCTACATCAGTAAGGCATAACTCAGGTTGGGTCTCCACCCCCTTGCTGGGTCTGATATGAATGGAAACACAGAGAAAAACTGACCAAAAGAGACACAGGAAGAGAGAGGTGTGATTTTTTATCTTGTCATTTGACAGAAAGGAGAAGACTCAAACAGTTGAGGTCCCGAGGAGAGATGAGCCATTTGCCTGATAGCTCACAGCTGAATTCAGAACAGCCCAGCCTGATATAGGAAGCCCTAAGAGACAAGCCCCTATGTGGGCTTGCAGCTGAAATCAGGAATAAAGTGGAGCAGTTGGGCCTGAGAGAAGAAGCCCAGAGGGGAAAGAAAGACCAGGTAGAGATCACCTGCTATCTTGCTTCAACATGTGGCAGCTGACTTTGGTGAGAAAGCACCTCTTTTGGGGCCTTGAGTCAGACCTTTCATGGCCTTGGGACTGTAAGCTTTTACCCCAAATAAATCCCCGTTATAAAAGTCAACAGATTTCCGGTACTTTCCATTAGCACCCCTTTGGCAAACGAATACAGGAGAGTAATAGGAAATGTGACAGTGGTAGTCAGGAAACAGATCATGAAGGTTCTTGAATTCTTGCTAAGGAGTTTTGGTTCTATTTAATGGAAATAGGAAGGCATTGGAGGATTTTAAGTAAAGATGTGCTACCGTCTGAGATAAGTGGAGAAAAGTCACTCTGACTATTGTGTGAGACTGCAGATTGATGTCAGGCTATTGAAGTATTCCTGGCAAGAGATGAGGGTGGCTGGGACAACAAATGGTAGTAGCATAAAGGGAGAGAAAGTGGATGGATCCAGCCATGTTTTGGAGTCAGATTCAACAAGACTTAAGATGGGGTGGATAGCATTGCCATTTATTGAGATGGGGAGCATGGGGAAAGGAACAGACTAGGGGGTAGGGATTGGGATCAAGAGTTTTATTTGCAAGCACTCTTAGATATCTAATTGAAGATGCCAAGTAAGCAAGTGTGTACACAAATCTGGATTTTGGGAGATAGGTAGGGATGGAGGTATACATTTATGAGATATTATCATACATCTGGATTATATGAAATCCTTTGTACGTTTTCCCTATACTAATTTCACATCTTTTTCCGCCTCTATACCTAGCTGCCTCCAATTGTACTCAGGTGCGTCTTGAAAGTCTTTTCTCCCATGAAGCTTTTCCTAGTTAAATGAAAACAAGTGCAAGTGCTAACTCCCATTGAACTCTTGATGAGAATACAGTCACTAGTCATGCCTCAGATACCAAGACACAAAATCTAAATGAGGAATAATCATTAATTACCCATATAATCACATCTTAAAATGTTTCAATTGGGTTTTTAGCCATATCCCACCCTAGGCATATTTTCTCTGGTTTCCATTGTAGTATGTGTGATTCTAAAGGGTAGAGATTTGTTTAATTTGCTTTATGGAGATAGTGCAGTCTCATTTGTGAGAGCATGTATAATAAATATTATTTAATAGACACAATGATTAATGAATCTAAATGAACATCTTACACTTTTAAAAGGACATTCAAAACATTCCCTTTATCAAATGTGGAATCCAATTTGTTTTCAACATGCTTTTACTTTAAGTTGTTGATCATTTCAATTACAATTTTGCAAGAAAAAAACAGTCCTTTTCACTCCCATTTTGAGAGAAGCAGAATTGTTCTTAGGTTACTTACTAAAAAGTCACTTACCTACTTGATCAAGTAGTAATTTATTCAAGCCAGTAGGAAAAATAACTGTAAAAATCCTGTACATTTTTATGCAGTTGAGCACACTGATAGGTTTTTTTTTCTCAATTTGCTCTGTAATCATTCAATTTTCCTTATTCTACTGTCCTCCCTCCATCTTTACTATATTTCCTAATGAACATCATATGTTCTGTAATTTTGTACTTAGAAAACTAGCAAATAGCATTTCAACACAATGCAGAGCAAACACAATTTTTATAAACTGTCCACCTACTTGTTTGCAAGGCCAATCTAATTACGATATCTATGTAGAATGATCTGGTAGTAAAGAATTTAGTGAAAATTTCAGCTGAAGTTGTTGATGTAGTAAGAATTAGCCAAAACAAATACAAACATAAAAAACTTCACATGCAGGAGCGTGCATTTCAACTATGGCAGATGATAACATCACACAAGAGATGGTGCTGGCGGGAGTAAAATTCAATGACGCCAAACCACTCAGTGCAGCACATCATTTGACTTACAAATAAATAGTCTGGTCTAAAGACTTCCAAAGAGTTCTTGCATTTTAGAAACTTTATGAGATATACAGTATATAAAACTACTATGTTTATTATACATTTCACTTGCAGCTATCATAAGAGTACTGGAAATATTCCAATGTTGTAGTAGAAGGAATTGAATGTCAGGGCAGACATTCCAAAAAAAAAAAAAAAAAAAAAAAAAGATTTGGAGATACGCAACCCAAAGGCAGCAGAATATCTGGATTCAGAGCCTGCAATTGGAGATGTGCTTCTAAATCTTGTTGCTTACACTTACCTGGAGCGACTCTGCATCCTTGAGAACATCACAGGATCTCTCGCATGCAAGATGGAGAGAATGCTAGTCCCTGCTTCATAGGGATGTGTGATGGTTAAATTAGATATTGCAATACATCACTCATCACAATGCCAGGTACATAAAAAAACACTTGTAATGTTATTCATTATTATCATTGTTCATTATGTTCACTAGATAATGCAAGAGACAAGACTTTTAAAGTAGCTTAAAAGATTCCCTATCTCCCCAAAATCCTACTCAGTTCAGCCAGATGTTTCCTATGTAAGTGTTTTGCTCTGCCTGTTCATTTTGGTGGGTGGCCTTTCCTCCCTCCCCAACAGCCATGCCCCTGCCCAGTCTGCCCTTGGCCTCTAGGCCCTGGAAGCAGTTGGGGTAGGGTTCCTGGGCCCCCACCTTCCCTTTCTTTCTGTTCATTGTCACTTCAGCTGTCTGTATTGCTTTTATTTTATTTTACTTTATTTTTTTGTATTGCTTTTAAATATTGCACCAAAGGGCTTTATAATAAAATTTTTGAAAAATGAAAAGCAAAAAAAAAAAAAGAAAAACAGATGAGCTATGAGAAAATCCTGAAAACTTTAGGCAAGAAGCATTTTTCCCCTTATAGCATGTTGAAATGTTTTTGCTTGATTGTTTTTTTAAAATTAGATTCTCACCACTGGAAGTTTTCTTCATTGCTACCAAATTTATAGTATTTGTTCATTAATTTATCATGTGCTCTATTAACGATCAGGCATTTACTCCATGTTTAACCTGTGTGTTAGAGAGGATAATCCAAAGAAGGAACAGAACAGAATTTCTATTATTTAGGAACTCAGAGACATGAAAAGAAATTATTTGAGTAATATGATCAATCTTCTTATTCTATACAAACAAGGTGTTAAGGGAACACGGGAAGGTAAGTGCTTAATTCCGCAAAGGGAAGTAAAGAGAACCTTCCAAAGGATGTCATATTTAAACTGAATATTGAGGATTACCAGAAGAAAAGGTAGTTTCTGGTAGATAAAATATCACACACAAAGGTGAAAAGAAAGAGAAAGAAAGGTGACAGTGCCTTCAAAAGCTGCAATCAATTTGACATAGCTAGAGAGCCATGTGGGACAGGAGGAAGGTAGACCTGGCAAGGTAAGCAAAGACAGAGCCATGTTACGCTCAGGAGTTTCACCTCTGTTCTGAAGGTGATGTGGAGTCCTTGAAGGGTGTGAGCAGAGGAGAGACATGATCAGATGAGTTTCGGGAATAGAACCCCGGCTACTGGATAACACATGCATTGGAGAGAAAGAGCAGAAGAAAGCAAGGCAACTAGCAAGATAGTCAGTCTAGTGAGAGCTGATGAGATCCAACTGAAGAACATGGTGATAGGAACAGAGAAGTGGTAATTTGGATAAATTTAGAAGATGAAATTGACAGGACTTAGTGATTCTTTAGAGATGACATTTGATGAGAGTTCTGTTGAAGACAGTTGCCTCCATAATGGGGCAGATTTTACACCAGGGGTTGCTCAAATAATCCTTTGGGGTGTAGGAAAATATTAGAATTTTGTTTTTTCAATGTATGTATTTTTTAACTCAACCCTTTTTAATTTTGATTTATGTGCTTTATGATGCATGTAACATGGTAAACACAATACATCTGAATAATCTGTATGAACATATATGTGTTTTGGGAGTATTTGCTCAAAATGTTTTTGCTAATAAGGATGAACAATTAAAAAGGCTTAGTAATCACTGCTGTAGGAAAAATTCTAGGTTTGGATAGCATGAAGTGCACAACTATTAGAGAAACATTTTTCTAAAAGCTATGCAAGACATTTTAAAGAGTTATTCTCCATTCCCTCAAAAGCTAAGAGTCTAAAAATGGGCATTGCTAATGTAGACAGAAGAAAAGCAGATTCTTCTCTATTTTTGCCACAAGCCTGGCTTAACTCTTTATTATAAAAATAAACCTAAACTACTCAAAATGGATTTTTGGTTGCTTTTTTCCCTTTACTAGACAATTTTGATAGACAAATGAGCTGTACATTTGGACACAAACACAAGAATATGAACCTACAAGCAAAATAAATGTATAAACTATCAATTTAGGTACACACTAGGATTAAAGATCTAGTGGAGTGGAAGGGAGAGTTGGGCCTTGGCTGTGTCAACAGTATGACTCAGGAAAGTGAGATGAGTAATACTGCTGGGATAAAAGAAGTTGGTGAGTTTAAAAGGAAAGGAGAATATCATTGAGGAAGACTCAGAGGGAGAAGGGTCTGTGATAGTCTGCTGAATGGAAAACTAAAGAAAGAGGGGGGATGGGCTAGGTTTGGAGAAGATGGAACGTAAGGTTTAGATTTAATCTCTTCCAACCTTGATGCCTTCCCTCTTCAAATACTAGGGAGTCTTTTGACTTTTTGCCTTGAAGCAACAACCTGAACTTTTGAAATCCCATTTCAAAAGGACACATAGTAGAGATTTTCGACACTACTGGGAAATCCTGGACTCAGCTTGCTGATAAATGTAATAATAATAATAATAATAATAATAATACATATACAACAGAGAAAAACTCTGAACAGAATAAAAAAGTGGATGGCATGGCCAGAAAATAAGTAAAAAAGCCCTTTCAATTAGGTATTGAGACAAAGAGAAGTGTTAGACAAGCCAAATAATTCAAGAAACTGGAAATCTAGTTCATGACTATAAAAAGACAGTTAATGAAATAGTCAATAGCTGACTAGTTACAATAGTGTGAAACAAATAGCACAAATGAACGTTGTCTAAATGACTACACATATGAAAATCTGGATAATCAAAAAAAAAAAAAATTCATCAAGGTAATAACCAGAAATAAACATTGTAAACACTGACTGTACAAATGTTTCCAAGAAATTACATATCAGGATGAAAAGACCCAGTCCCATCAGTCTTCCTTCCCAGTGGATAACCTACTCTGGACAATACTTACTGAGCTACAATGACATGGAATGAGATTTGCTGAATGGACTCAAAGTGATGAAAGTTCAAGCAGCATTTGAGCAAATCAACTAATATGAGAATGTCAGAAGTAGATGACCCCATTTAAGTTATTAACCCTCATACAAATGTGAACATTACCAAAGAGTTAAGAGAGAAGATATGCTAAAATATTAAGTGATTATTAATTTTCAGAATGCATGGCTTCTGAGAATAAAAATATTCTTCATATTCTTCATATTCATATTCTTCATAATATGAAGAGTGTAGAACTCAACACAGATAAACAATACATTGCTTGGTAAATTTTAACTTCTACTCAGACCTGCACATGAGAAAAATGAAAAAAAAAAAAAAAAAAAAAAAAAAAGGAAACATTTTGTTTTAAAAGTCCGTGGGAACAAGGATGGGAAGATGATGGAGTAGGGATCTCCAGGAATCCGTCCTTCTACCAGAACAACTATTAAACAGTCAGGAACTGTCTGAAAAAACTATTTTGAAACTCCCAAGGCCAGAAGAACATTGTAGAGCAGACATAGGAAGAGTGGGAGGAAGAAGCTGATAAATTATGGTAAGGAACAGTTAATTGCTATCTCTCCATGGCAGCTACTGGTGCCCACCCTCCACTCTCGCTACAGGCCACTGGGGGGTTCAGCTCCTAGCTAGCTCACTGGTAACTGAAATGGATATGAAAATCCTCTTCCCCAAGACCAGGGGTGGGCACTGCCAATCACCGATCATGGCTTTTGATTATCGACTTTGGATTGCTGGAGGCCTAGCTCTGAGGGTAGCCATTGTTTCCACACACCCTGGACAAAGGCAATGGTGGCCAGTGTTTCAACCTGCCCAAACAAAGGCAGAGGCAGAGGATGCTTAAGGACACTATGCTTCCTCAGGGCTATAGGAGACAGTTAGTTGAAGGGCTGCATATGCTATGCAGGCCAAGAAAACTCTACTTTGGGAAGTCATGGAAGAAGGTTTTGGTGCACACCATGAACCTCTTCCCAGGACACTTTGGAGCCGGTTTGCACCGCCTTCATGGGTCCCTGCAACTGTTCCTGCTGGGAAAGACTGACTTGGGAAAGTTCTCTCTGGCATGCTTTTCCTCCCAGAATTTGCCCTCCAGGCAAAAGCAGCTGGAGATAATGAAAGGAGGGTAAGAGAACATAGATGCAGATAATCTGGGGCAAAGGCTTGTCATCTTCAAACACTGAGGAGAGGGAGATCTGTCTCCTGGGAAACAGAGGGGACAACCAAACTCCTGTAAATAGGAGAACTCCAAAGCAACTAATAAACAAAAGCCCAGGATAAGAAACAGGCCCAGAAAGACAGGGAAAACCCTGCATATTGCATTCAGCTTGGGCACATCTTGCTGAGAGGAGAGCCGAAGCTCCAGAAAATCTGTTTTATCACCAGCTGGTTATATAACCAAGAAATAGACATTCCAGGGAGTAATTCCCAAAGTTAACATTTTTTAAATCTTAAAATTTACAGTCTGCAATAAAAAAGTACAAGACAAAGAAAGATACAGGAATTGATGGCCCATCGAAAGAAAAAGATAAAGATTCAGAAAACACCAACAAAGAAGACAAGAATGTGGACATATTGGGGGGATGGATGTGGCTTAAACAGTTGGGTGTCCATCTCCCATATGGAGGGATCTGGGTTTGATCCCTGGGACCTCCCGGTAAAAAAAAAAAAAAAAAAGGAATGTGGACATACAAACTGATCTTAAAAATGCTCAAGGACAAGGAGGAAAATACAGATAAGAAACTAAAGAATATCAGGAAAGCAATGAATGAAGAAAGAGATAGAAATTTTAAAAAGGAACCAGACAGAACTACTGGAGTTGAAGACCACAAAACCGAAACGAAAAATTCCCAGGAGGGTTTCAAGAGCAGATTGGAGCTGGCAGATGAAAGAATCAGTGAGCTCAAAGACAAGACACTTGAAATGAGTCAGGCTGAGGAGCAGAAAGAAAAAAGAAGTATAAAAAGCTAAAATAGTCAAAGACTCCTCTAGGACACTGAAAAGCATACCAATATATGCATTGTGGGAGTCCCAGAAGGAGAAGAAAGAGAGACAGGAGAAGAAGGAGTATTCAAATAAATAATGACAGAGAGCTCCTGAAACTTAGTGAATGATGCAAATATGCAAATCCAAGAAGCCCAGAGAACACCAAACAGGATAAATATGAAGAAAAGAAATCACACTGCATCATATATTGATCACACTTGAATTCAAAGGACAAGGAAAGAGCTCTGAAAGCTGCAAGAGAAAAGCAAAGAAGTTATATGCAAAGAAGTCCCAATCAGGTTGAATGCAGCTTTCTTATGAGAAACCATGAAGGGAAGAAGGCAGTGGATTAATATTCTTAAAGTGCTGAAAGAAAACAACTGGCAACCAAGAATTTTTATACCCATGAGACTCTCTTTCAAAAATGAGTATGAGATCAAGACATTCCCAGATAAACAAAAGATGAGGGAGTTCATCATCTCTAGACCTGCCCTATAAGCAATGCTAAATGGAGTTCTTCAGACTGAAGAGAAAGGACTCTACACAGTGGCACTACAAAGTGGCATAAAGAAATAAAGACCTGTGATCGAGGTTGGGTAAATATAAATGCCAGTATTATTGTGTGTGTTGTTTGGTATGTAACTACACTTCTTACGTCCTACAAGTGCTAAAATGCAAATGTATGAAAAGTAATGATAAATCTATCATTTGAACATACAATGTACAGAGATACAAATGGTAACAAGTACAAAAAAAATGTGGGATGAGAGAGTGGTATAGGAAGGGTATATGTGTATGCTACTGAAGTTGCATTGATATCAGTCCAAATATTAATGTTGTGTATTTAAGATAGTAAGTTTTAATCCAATGGTAAACACAAGGAAAATAGATTAAAATATATCCAGATAGAAAAGAGAAAGTACTCAATATGTACAACATAAAAACCTCAAATAAATATAAAAGTAGGCATTAATGGAAGAATTAAGGGGCAAAAAAGGTATAAGACATAAAAAGACTAGATAGGAAAATGGCAGAAGAAAGTCCTGCATTATCAGTAGTGAATTTAAATGTAAAGGGGTTAAATTCTCCAGTCAAAAAGCAGAGATTGGCAGAATGGATTAAAAAGCATGAGCCAACTATTTGCGGTATGCAAGAGACTCACCTTAACTTCAAAGATACAAGTATGTTGGAAGTGAAAGGTTGGAAAACGTATACTATGCAAGTAGTAAAGAAAAGAGAGGTGGGGTAGTATTACGTATATATATATGTGTATATATTACATATATATACACATATATATATTAGGTTTTAAATAAAAAACAATTATGAGGGACAAAGACAGTCATTATAGACTGATAGAGGGGACAATTCAACAAGAAGATTTAATAATGATAAATATATATGCACTTCACAGCAGAACCCCAAAATATATGAAGCAAATACTGACAAATTTGAAGAGAGAAATTAATGGTTCTACATTAATAGTAGGAGACTTTAATACATCAATTTAAAAATAGATAGAACATCTAGTCAGATGATCAATAAGGAAATATAAGACTTGAGTGATACTCTAAACCAACTAGACCTAACAGATATATATATAACATATCACCAAATACAAAGAGAATACACATATCTAATAATATATAAAGAAATTCTTCCACTTAAAAATAAAAAGACAAACAACCCAATAAAAAAATGGGCTAAGGACTCGAATAAACATCTCTCTAAAGATGATATACAAATGGCCAGACAGCACACGAGAAGACCCTCAACATCATTAGCCATCAAGGAAATGCAAATCAAAACCACAACGAGATACCATTTTACACCCATTAGAGTGACTGCTATTAAAAAAATGGAAAGTTACAAGCGTTGGATAGGATGTGGAAAAATAGGAACACTCATTCATTGCTGTTGGGAATGTAAAATGGTGCAGCTGCTGTGGAAGATAGTGTGGCAGTTTTTCAGAAAGCTTAAGGTAGAACTACCATATGACCCAGCAATCCCACTACTAGGTATATATCCAAAAGAATTGAAAGCAGGGGCTCAAACATATATTTGCACACCAATGTTCATAGCAGCATTATTCACAATTGCCAAAAGATGGAAGCAGCCCAAGCACCCATCAACTGATGAATGGATAAACAAAATGTGGTGTACATACAGTGGAATATTATTCTGTCATAAAAAGGAATGAAGTCCTGATACATGTGACAACATGGATGAACCTTGAAGATATCATGTTGAGTGAAATAAGCCAGACACAAAAGGACAGATACTGTTTGATCTCACTGATTTTGTGTAATTAGAATAAGCAAACTCATTGAGTCAGAATCTAGGATATAGGTTACTAGGGAACAGGGTGAGGATAGGGAATGGGAAGTTAAGGCTTAAAATGTACAGGGTTCTTATGTGAAATGATGGAAGTGCATTGGTAATGGATGGTGGTGATGGTAGCACAACATCATGAATATGATTAATAGCACTGAAATATATATCTCAACATGATTAAAAGGGGAAACGTTAGATTGTATATATGGAAATAGAATAGAAATTTTTAAAAATCCGTGGTACTCCTCTACACAATCAGTGAATCTTAATTTAAAACATGGACTCTAGTTAATAGTAAAATTATAAAAATGTGCTATCATCAATTGTAACAAATATTCCAAGCCAATGCAAGTTGTTACTAATAAGATGGTTTAAAAGAACCCTGTATTGCATGCCTGATTGTTCTGTAAACTCACAACTTCTCTAATAGAGAAAGAAAATATTTTTTAAAAAAATCATTGTGTTTAATATTGGGGAGGAAGTATGTGACATAGCTCTATATCCTCTGGTAAAGGAGGCAAAAGAGGTTAATCTGAATATTTGGAAATCATCCCCAGGAGACAACCTAAAGCTTTTAAAAACATGGCCAGGGGAAGATAAATGCCCAAGAAGTGCATCCCTGGTTTATACAGCTACACTAGAAGCACTGAAGATGGTAATGCTGCCCAAATCCAAGGAGCAACAGAAACATGAGTTTAAAGTAGGTGGAATTAACACTTTTTTTCAATCACCAATATTAAATTTCCTAAAGTCTAAACAAATTCAGTATTTCTTCTGATGCTTCTAAGGAAAACCTTCAAGGTGTGTCTAAAGGTGAAGAGGTTGGCTCCCCATGTGAAAAGCTGCAAGAAGAGTCTTTTTTTTTTTTTTTTAAAGATTTATTTATTTATTTATTTATTTATCCCCCCTTGCTGCTTGTGCTTTATTGTGTCCATTCGCTGTGCGTCTCTTTCGTGTCTGCTTATCTTCCCCTTGCTGTGAGGTCCTGCTGCAGCAGCCCACCGCGCCGCGCTGGCCGGCCTGCTCTCACAAAGAGACCCCGGGAAGCGAACCTGGGGCCTCCCGCATGGTAAATGGGGGCTCTATCGATTGAGCCACAACCGCTTCCTGCTGTGAGGTCTTGCTGCATCAGCCTACCGCGCCGCGGCGGCCGGCCGGCCTGCCCTCACAAGGAGGCCCCAGGAAGCGAACCCGGGGCTTCCCATATGGTAAACGGGAGCTCTATCCATTGAGCCACACCCGCTTCCCAAGAAGAGTCTTTTGAACTCAAAGAGATTCATCCTAGAAATGGAGTATGGGCATCTTTGAGACTGGGAGATATTTCACAATTAAATGCATGAACTACCTGATTTTTAAAAAGTCAGACTTACCCTTCCCATGATATAGTGACATCAGCCAAGAATTAAATGTCATATTTCCATGAACACAGAGATTGATTTTTAAATTGCTGTCTGTATGAGATATGATTAACACTTCTATGTGAGCTGAGAGGCACAAACTCAGGTGCAAATTCAAGTGGAAAATGCAGTGCCATTATGGTAAGTGTTGATTCATATCAGATTAGTGATTACAGTGCTACCCAGCCCACCTAATACTACAGCCTATAAATATGGGGTGGGCAAATTGTCACTGGCTCCCGGGCAAGTCTTTCATCTGAAACACAGGTGGTACCTGGCATCCATTTCAACATGAGCAGGAAATGCTAGGCATATTAGATAACAGACTGGTAATAAGCCAAATCCTCTCCCAGTGGCTCAACTACTCCCTTACTACCAGTAGACAATATAGGAAAATGGCACTTACTCCTCCTGTTTACCATGGTAGCATTTAGCAGGGTTTTCATTTGAGTAAATTGCATTTTCAGTGTACTAAATCACACCTGGGAGACTGGAAATAGTAAACACAGCTTTCCCAAAGTGTCTTGTTTATCAGCTAGGAGCAGAGATATTAAAGAGAATGTGACTATACTGAAGAACAACAGAATGAAGTTGTCACACAGACTCAGTCCAATTGGTGAGTTTTTTCCACCACTGGGGAAAAAAAAGGGCCACCTATTTGTTCATTCATTTCTTCATTTACTCTGAGCATAGTGATTAAGCATATGGCTCTACTGCTAAACTATCTAGTTTTCCATCAGGAGCCATGGCAAGCTATCTGTCCTATCTGTGTCTCAGTTTAAATAGTAAAATAGTAAATAGTAAAATAGAAATAATCACTAAAAGAGTTATAGTTAAGATTAAAATAGTTAATATCTGTAAGACTCTTAGGACACTGTGTTCCATAAGTGTTAGCTGTTACTCTTCGCCAACAAAGATTTACTATAAACCAATTACATACTATTCCCTGACAAATAAAGTCTAGTTTTTATAAATTACAGTGGATGTACTTTCAGCCATGATAGCCATACTCTTATTTTACTTAAGATTCTTGATATTGTAAATAAGTTTTTAAAAAGTACATAAATAATTTCTATCTTTGTATTAATATCATATATGGTAACTTTATGGGAGGGAGAAATAAAGATTGGATTTTATAAGCAAATGAAAATTTGTCCTAATATTTAATGTTCTTAAACGGTTGTGGAGATTCCAGATAAAACTCATATGATGGGGGAAGACAGTCTCCCTGTGTTGTTCAATAATAATGCTAACACTGTTTAAAAACAACTGGGGAAACATGGAAATCATCCTCTTAAGCACCCCTCCCCCCATATAGCAGATCTAACTTTTGCCTCCTCATTATCTTTATTCTCCCAGCTTTGCCACTGCTGTATCAGTCAGGATTCTTTGAGTTGCAAGAGGCAGAAAACCCGAGGGAAGGAAGTTTACTTAGGTGCATGTAAAGTGCAAATGTTGGGTGTTTTGAGTTCAGATTGAATAATATTACTGGGACCCAGGCTCTCTGCCTCTCTGACTCTGTCCTCCTCCATGTGGGCTCAGATTCCATGTGGTGGGGACAATAGCCACCAGGAGATCTAGGCCTATAATCTCACAGGCTCAGGTCCAGTAGGAAAGAAGGTGTGCCTGTCTCCCAACAGCCTCAGCCCGAGTTCCACGGCCTCTCCTGGGCTGTTAGGATCACGTCCCAAGCCAATCACGCTCTCATGGAAAACACTTCTCTCGGTACCAAGTCTGAGTCACAGGCTTGCCCCTGGGACTGAAAGTGAAATAAATTCTGCCCCAAGCACAAAATTTGGAAGATGGGTAAGGGAAGTTTACACAGAATTGGTACATTCCATATGCTAATTAGGGTATTCCATAAAAATTTTTAGCAGATGGGTGAATGGGCAGCAGAAACAATAGCTCAAAATACCCATCCATTAGTTCTGATCCTGCCAAATTTATCCTCAGAGCCATCAAATGGTCCTTCCTGCCTCTTGCATAAAAACAAAGTCCTTGCATGGCATTCAACGCTTTCCATGAACCTAACTTTTTTCTTACCATGCCTCCTCTTGCATCTAGGCTCCAATTTGTCTTCAGAATGTTTTCATCTTTTTTTGACTTTTGAATTCCTTTTTTTCTTGATAGCCTTTATATTGCTGAACATCCAGCTCAAATGCTGCTTCACAACATACTAGTGTAGTCAGTATTACTATTCTCCTCATTTTATAGATGAGTACATTGCTATACAAGGAAAGTAAGGAACTTCCTCAAGGTCACAATGTCTGTAAGTGACTGAGCTGGAATTCTCTTCAGGCATCCTGGATCCTCAACCTTTCCTCTTAACTGAACTTTCTCCCCTACAGAAAGTAAGATGGACATCTTACTATCACCGTATGCCCACGTCGACATCAGATATATACAATAGAGGAAAATGTGTTTTATGTGGGATTTTATTTATTCTGATTTGCTTTACAAGGATGTGGGTATTTCCAGATATAGTGTTTTATTTTTCCTGTCTCTGTTACAATGTGCATAAAAATCCCACGACAATCAATCACATTAGTGACAGCTACATGTGTTTTGAAAAAGTAAGACATGACCAATATTTTTAAAAGTCACCATCTCATTAATTTGAGTTTAAAGGTTAAAAAATTTTTCATAAACATTTACTGAATGCTATTTCTGTGCCAAATGCTAGAGATCTAAAGAAGAACAAATCATGGGCCAGTGTCAAGTTGCTTGTTGTTTAGCTAAGGAGACAGAACTGTAAACAAACTCAATATTGTTCAGTGCCAGTCTTACAATTTGAAGGTAGTTAGTTTTTTTGTGTGTTTTGGGGGAAAATCCAACAACAACCAACATTTAAGATACTTATATTATGTAGATGGTTGGATAATTATTATAATAATATATTAAATGTTTAATCTTTTTTTTTTTTCATTCAATGACTATTTATTTCAAGCAGTATACTATGCATTGGGTGTAAAATGGTGAACAAAACAGAAATGATCCTTCCTTTACAGCACAGATCTTGTAGGGAGGGAGAGAGTAAATGAAAACACAGCTATATGCATAATTGAACACACTATAAGAATTGCTACGAAGGAGTAGAACCAAAGGCTAAGAGAGAGAGAATCAGAGGGGTTTTAGGTGTGTGTGGGGCATCAGTTCCCTGAGGGATGGCTTTTCAGTTTGAGACCTGAAGAACGAGGAGAGAGCAGCAATCCACAGGGAGGGACTAAGGGATATGGAGAAGGTCCAGGGGTAAAGAACTCGGTGCACTCAAGGAAGGCAAGGATTTGCAAAGCACGGTCAGTGTGGGGTGAGTGGCTCCAGATGAGGCTCAAGTGGGAGGAAAAGCCTGAAATAAAGGGCCTTGTGACTGTGGGAAGAAGCACGGACTATAAGGACAGTGGGAAACCATGGATAGTTTGAAGCAGGGATGCATATTAACTCACCTTAGGTTTTAGCAAGATAACTCTGGATGCCATGACAGAGGAGTCAGGCCTGCCAGTCAGAAGGCTATTAGAAAAGACTAGTAGAGGCCTAGGCTGAGAGAGGAGCAGTGGAAATGAAGAGGTGCCAATGTATTTGACAGCTGTTTCATCCATACTCTTGGTAAGACTTTGGTGGAAGAGTGTGGTGGCATCAAGAAAGACTTCCAGGTTTTTATCTTTAGTTACCAAGAAGTTGGAGACACCATTTACCAAGAATCATTGTTAAAGAGTAGTCATATCCCCAAGAGTTAGGGCAAGTAGTCTGGGCCAAACTAAAGAAATTTCAAAACACATGTTCTCTGCTGGATTTTCTTTCTAGTTTTGAGCAAGGATCACATGCAGGAGATTCCTATTGATTCTATGGCTCCTAGAATGGAATATAATCTTTAATGAATTGATCCTTTCCTGCCTCTATGTTGTTTTCTTTAGAATTTCAGGCTGAGGACCAGAGGGGAAAACAGATGTTATCCATCCTGAGAGGTTTCTGTTGCAAGTCTTGACATTTACTGATGGTCTGCAGTGCTCCCGTCTCTGACTTTTCCCCTTTTCTCCAGAAAGCTTAGCTCTGTTCTCTCAAATACTCCATCCTTTATCTGCTGGCTAGTCCTTCTCTGCCTCACAGGTATGTAGATATGTAAAACCCCTGTTTCAGAACTCTTCTGAACTTGTTACCAGTCATTCTTTGCACAAAGGACAAGTAATCCCTTCCCATTTCATTGGTTCTAGAGATAAAAACCTGTGGATTTATGCTGCTATGCCTGCGAAACTGATTTCATTTTAAGGAGATTTGATTGTGATTCATAACTCACAAATAATATATGCTTCTTTTACAGCTTGTTCTGACATTACCAGAGCATAGGATTGCCAAGGAACAATGAATGTTTCCAGTATTGTGTAGTTTACAAAGCCACATGTACACCATTATATGATTATCCCAATAATACTTAGAGGCAGACCTCATTTATTATTATTATCATTTTTGTATGAGACCATTGAGACTCTATCCAATGTTACGCTGCTAGAAAATGGCACTCTGGGTCTCAAATTCATGGGCAAAGCTCATGCTTTCATTTTTTTATTTGCTGCAGCATCTTATTTACTCTAAGGAGTAAATATATTATATTTCAAAACATTTTGCTACGTTCTATCTGAATATAAAGATGCTTTCTATCAAGGCCTCCAGAAGTACTTATGGAAAGTGCTCTACTGGCTCCAGGGCAGGTCACTCGGTGCATTAGAGACAAGCACTTACTGCCTAGAAGGGTTAGTTTCTTTTCTCCAAGAAAACCTCTATTCCACAACAGTAGTCTTGACTCTTCAGGCAATTTATAAATTTGTTTCTTAAGTTACTGTAAGCAACGGGAACGAGTATAGGCTATGCATTCCTGGGAGCAAAACTCAGAATATAAGCTCTGTAGCCAATAGGTCCAACAGTTTCAGTTTCATTTAGCAAGGGCAAACATTTCTATACCAAATGTCACGGCCACCCATCTCAAATCAGGGCCCCCAGGACCCTTTAGGATGACCTCTGATTTAGAATGCAGAGCACTGCTTCAGGGAAATCTCAATGATCTCCTTCTAATGGGAGGACACATTCCTTTCTTGCTATTCAAGTTTTCAAAACTATGTGGCGTGAAAATAAGTAAATTCTTCAAGCCCTGTGGAAATGAAGCAAAATGGATTCATTTGTAGTGGCTCTATGCATTCCTATTATTTCAATGTTTGTTTTAAATTTTTAAAATGCTAAAAACAATACAGGAATGCAGATATGAGTCTAACCCTTAGATGATGCAGATGAGGCTCACAGAGATAAAATAATCTGTCCTGAGGAAATCAGCTGAGCTAGAATTTGAATCTAGGCATCCTGAGCTCTAGTTTAGTGGCCAAGAAGTGTTGGGGTGTACAGCAACGATGGGTATATGTTGATGGAGACAAAACATACTTTAGCTTCTTAACTACCAAATAAATAAATGCGCCTCAGTGATCTCTTAACTTTCTTTATTTAAGACTTCATATATAATCCATTTGGAGTCCCCCCTGAAGTGTCCATGCTGTTCTAGGGCCATATGCTTTTGGATTAGTCCAGACCATTTCAGGACACTTCTCCATGGACCAGAGTCAAGCAAAATACTCTAATGAGATGTACTGGTTGTCACCTGTTATCTTCTGTGGTCTCTCTCACCAGTGAACTATTACCTGGAAGGGAAGATTCCTCAACAAATTATAGCTCCAAAATTAAATGCTTTTTCCTGCCTTTTAAAGTTTATTACATTTTTAATTAGAAAAATAATATGTGCCTATTTTAACAAGTCCAACAATACAGAACTGCATAAGTAAAATGTTAATAATTTCCACTCCTCTTTCCTTTAATTGTATTCATTTTTTATATCCTTCCATGCATTTCTTCATAAAACACACACATACACATAAATAAATGCATAATCATATGCACATATTTAGAATCTATTTGCTTTACTTTTTAAAAGTGTCACACTATGTGTAAAACTTTGCAACTTGTTTTATTTCACTAATCAATGCATTATAGAACCACCCCTAGGTAATTACGTATAAATTCGACTTAAACATTGTTGCCTACTATTTCCTATATTTACTATGACTTAATAAAGCATTTCCCTGTTGATGGCCTTTCAGGTTGTTTTAATGATTTTTGCCACTTCAAATAATGCTGCATTAAACATATTTGTAGTTTCAACTTTACATATCATGGCTATTATTTTTGTATATTCTCACAGTTGGAACTTGTGGATCAAAGGGTATAAGCATTTTAAACTTTAATTGACAATGATAGATAACTTCTTCAAAAGTTGTGGTGCTTCATTGTTCTGCCTGCAAAGTGGATAGCCCCGTATCCTCACCAGCACTGGATGTTAGTTTTCAATCTGATGGATGAAAAATGGGATCTCATTTATATTGTATTTTGAATTTTCTTGCTACTAAAATGACTGACCCTATTTTCATGTAGTTAATAGCCAGTTGCATTTCTTTTATCATTTGCTCATACATTTCCGTTGCCCATTCTTCTAAAGCATTGTTTGCGTTTTTCTTAACAATCTGAAAGAGACTTTCATCTTTACTGAATATGGCCTTTCAATCTACATAAAGCGTCCATAAACATGTAGGAGTCAGGTCAATGTTTATATAGTTCGTTGCAGCTTAACTGCACTGACAACATCCTCCCACTTCTGGTGAGAAAAAGAACCAGCAGAAAAGAAATGATGTGATGGACCTTGAAATTTCTGTCACTGGCACAGCAACTAAAGAAATTCGAAAGAAAAATCATCTTGTCAACCTCTTCAAACTAGAAATGTATTTAGACTGCAATATAGATCTAATGCCCAGCTTGCAGAATTGCAGAATTTTCCAATTTGGTGTTGCTCCAGGTTAAAAAACATACCAGCTGAAAAATGTGAATTGGAATCATTTGCCATCCGTTCTTAATATAATGACTGATTTCCCATTCTGGATTCAGCACACTACAGGCAATGGGTTTGAACTGAGTCCAGGTGGAAAAGGGCCAGACATATTAAATTTAAGGCCTCTATTGCACAACTCCCTACAGAAATTGTGCAAATAATGTAGCTGAAGTGCTTTCTGCATGCTGTGTAACCCAACTCTTTTGGCAACCTGATTAATTCCTTGCCCTTTTCTGTAGTATGCACAGTTAGGAAATATACTAAAAGGTGACAGAAACCATAATAGGATCTGTCAAGCATTACATTCAAGATGTTATCCTCTTCATTTTCAGTTTAGAAAAAAATTTTTCAAAAAAAAAAAAAAAAACTCCCCAAGAAGCTAACATATAATAATTACCCTGCATTGCTATTTTCCCTTTGTTAATGCCACTAATGTCAGTAACATATAAGTCCAACCCAAGAGCTATATATATGTTGTGTTCTACAGAGCTAAATATAAGCATATACCCAGGATATCACAAATGGGCCTAATTAATGCAAAAGAGCTTTTAATTGTATCACTTTAAATTGGACCATCATGTCAGCACATATTTTCTGTTTCAGGTTAGTGTATATAATCGTCTTCAGAGATTAAACTTTCATGTACCCTCACCCTGCTTTCCATGTCCTTCTCAGAAGTAGGCCTGTGAGACAAGGTTAACTTTTGAGCTAAATAATAAGATGGAGGAGTTGATGTTGTGCAGGTTCCAGTGAGAAAGTAATGCCAAGAATGACACACCAAATTTTTCCCAAGTCAGCTCAAAGTAAGGCTGTCAAAGGAACTCATGTGTTATGTAGATAACATTTTTTTCCAAATGGAAACATTTCAGAGGTGACTTTTATATTATTCTTTTTTACTTGTAAATTCTCTTGTAATTGCACCTCAGGAACTGAGGGATAGTTTGATATTTGGCTCATGAATTCTAACATATGACTTGGAAGCCAAATTGGCAAAAACAGGGGGTTTCTCTTTGGTGATTTGGTACATTATCCATCAGTGGTAATGCGTACCTGAGAAACTCAAGGAAGGATTGTATTACAAATGCGGGGAGAACTTGGCAGAGAATTGGAAGCTGAAGAAACAAGTCAGAATGGATTTTAAATTAGGCAATCTACAGTCAGAGTTGAATTTTGCTTTTGTTTTCTAGATTTCGATTTTAAATGTTTCCTTAGAACAGGTAACTTGGTTTAAATGGGATTTGAATAAATTCAGCTTTGGGAATTAGTAACTAATTTGCTTTTAACGGTCATGTTTCATGTTACACTTAACAGGTATCACATGTTTTTAGTTCGTCTTTTACGTATATTGATGTTGGCAGAGAGGGAAAAGAATTCAGACAATAAAGCACCATTATACTTAGAGATTATATCCATAAATCATGCTTAGTTATAACATCAGCGTATGTTTTGGGTAAATTGTGTAGTATGCCATGAAATGTGTGTGTGTGTGTGTGTGTATGTGTGATTCATAGATGAAAATCTTTTTCAGCAGCAGTCTAGTTGTTGGCCTGCTGACCTAAGGAAAAACACCTGGCAATAAAATGGAAAAATTGTAGGGTTAATTGATATGGGAAGACTAATAGGATTCTGACTATGCTTAGGATCAGGATGTGACCGCTGAGATTTCATGGACTGGAGACTGGAAAACATTTTAGATTTTGCACTCAAAAAAAATATTTGAAGCAGCACCACATGCCAGAGTTAATCAGTGTCAATATGTATAGCTACACGTCCTTTGTAAAACAAGTAAATAGAATGAAAATAAGTTTGCCCCTTTGTCAAGCTGCCTGAAAATAGGGCCTATGTCACTATGTATAAAATGCATTGGGGTTTCCATTGTGCCAAAGCAATCATCCTGTATTCTTGTGGATTATCTGGGGGCAGACTCAGTTCTAACAGCTGGCCAGAAATTCTTCTGATAGTGTCCAAAGTGGACATAAAAGCCATCAGAGTAAGTGGAGTGGACATCTGTTAGTTATGCTTGCCCCATATTTATTGCTCTGTCTCCTCTAACATTACCATGGCTTTTCTGTGAAAAATGCCCCCTCCCCCCCCCCCCCCCCCCCCCCCCCCCGCCGGCTTAGTCCTCATGGTTTGAGTGTGGCTGACGCCACCCCATGGCTCCAAGTTGGGCAGGTGACTCAGACCTGGACAATGAGAGTACAGCAGCCTCTGCCACGATGATAATTCAGGGATGGACATGTGACAGTGACAGCCCTGTGACAGCATCAGCCCACAAACTCTTGCTGGAAATCCTGGCAAAGAGACATGCACTTTCTGCTGGGTTTATTAAGATGATAGGATATAAGCCTGGAACTGCTGGTGGTCATTTCTCTGAGAATGAAATCACAACAGAGGGAGTCCAAGTTAAGAGGTAGAAAAAGGTATATTCCTGATAACATTGTGTAGAGAAGCAACATCCAGCCATCCCTGGGCCAAAGCTTGGACTTTTCATTACTAGAGTCAATAAATTAGCCCTTTTTGGCATAAGCCTTTTTGAGTTGGTTATCTGGCTCTTGCAGCCAAAAGAGACATTCTGATAATCACTGTGGCTGAAGAGAAAGAGAAAGATTTAAAACTTGGACTCAAGTGCCTTCTCCCTTCTTCCAACTCATCCAAACTTCTATTAAGCTTCTACGAAGGCCGAATTCAAGTTCTACATTCTATGTGGATAGCCTTCTCCTTGCCTGGGCTTTCATGAGGTGCCCAGCACATGCTACCTAGATCAATTTTTTTTGGTCTGTGTACAAGTACTGAAACCCATAACTTAGAGTCTTGGAGGACAGGTAGAACGAGAAGCCTAGAAAATTACCCATGGGACTATTCTCTACAACTTTAGTGGGTTGATCTGTGGTGGAGATAGAAAGGGCGGGGGGCTGTTCCTGGGCTGCAGAAGGTATCCTCAGGGTAACATTAGCTAGATAGCAATGGAAGCCAAAAAACAGAGACAGACAGTCACAAGAAAAATAAAAGGGGTGGTGGTGGCAATAGAGAACATGTAGTCAGTTACCTGGATATGGGGTAGGAGTTAAAGGACTATTTTTAAGGAGTGGGTTAGTGGTGGTTTACTAATAAATCTGTATATTATGGGAAAGTGGGAAGAAAGTTGAAAACTCTGAGAGACGACTTTGTTGGAAAAGAGAATTCATGTTAAACTTCATTAGCACTGAGATCACAAAGAGCAACGCTCTTCCCTATGTGCCTTTAATCAGTATTGATCAGATGTTGGCATTTTGTTGTCTCGTGGTCATTCTCTGTCAGGAAAAGCAGGGATTTGCTGAGCTTTCTGCATTTTTCTGAGAGGGGTAAGGGACGGAGAGAAAGGGGCCGTGGTGGTTTTACTGTGGAAATCCTGCTGTGCGCTCTGGCATCTTGACAATTTGGCCATCTGCTTCATGGAGGAAGTCCAGCCCCATCTAAGAGACAGTATACTTTCTGTCATTTCTTAGAAAAGCATCCTTGTAACACGGCAGTCATTTAGTGGGTTCACTGTGTGGCAGTGTAAATTTTCACGACTAGGGTCACCATCCATCCCAGTTTGCCTCGGACAGTCCCAATTTGCGCCTGTTGTCTCAGCCTAATTAATTATAGTCCTTCTTCCTTTCACTTTCACATGTCTCCCTGTTTGGATGACAAATTATATAGGCACCTCAGCTACGACTCCATACCTCATTTTAAAAAAAAGTGTTTAAAAATTTTGCTAATGGATCTACTTCCCTTTACTTGCCAGACCCACAAGATTATTTAGTTAAAATGGTTTTGAAACAAAGATTAATTTTTTTAAGGGAGTTTTGCTCCAGAGTTAGAAGGGGGAAGTTTGTGATATATTTGTTTCCTAAAGTCTGGTTGGCTCCCTGCACCCCACTCAATCCCTGCACTGCCTGCTTTTTGCTTTAGTCGTCACACAGCAGTGCATCTATCCAATGAAAGGAATTTGACTACCTCAGCAGTGTGACCAACTGCACACAGCCATGTCTGCAAAGCAGGTGTAAGCTGGCATTCTGCCCAAGCTTGGCCAGACAGCTTCATAAATCCTGCCCTTACCGCAGCCCCGAATTACTTTTCATGACACAAAGCCAAGCTGTGTTATTCACCTAATGCCCCGATTTACAGTTCCCAAGACAAAAGAACATACAGATAGAGTTTCAGAGCTCTGTTTGCCTTCACGTTTATCTAAAGGTTAGTTTCAGGTCAAACTCAAGAAACCTGACAAATGGTGGTGAATAAACCTAAAAATAAATTAAGTGCAAGTGGGAAACTTAAACATTCCTTGTTCTTATGCCAAAAGAAAACTCAACCCAATTTACATTCTTTTAATATATGAAACAAGCAGCTGTTCTCTTATTTGTAGCATACTGGGAAATTACTATGCTCCTTTTCAGCTCACACATATGTGTGTGTGCTTACACTTAAGGCACACCCATGTATGCATACACACTATGGGTCTCCATTTAGATATTTGTTCTTGTGTCTTCAAGAACCTAATTTAATGGAAGAATTGAAGAGCCGCATAGTGAGGAAAGCACACAACTGGAATAGCGCTGTGGCCCAAGAATAGCACCCAAATTCCTCTCAAGCCCGAGAGTCCTAGGACTTCAAGGACTTCAAGTGAGAAATCCCATCACGCTCAGAACAAGAAAACCTGACCCAGAAATGCAGGTGCTTGAGAGAGATAACTCGTCATATATCATATCCATGATGGTGGAGACCAAGCAGTTAACCTGAAAAATGCTTCACGCAGTAGGCTGATGACATAAGAATTTAAAAATACTGGAGGCAACTCACATCTGAGATGATTTGCCACTTTGTAAATTATTTTCTTTTATTTGGTTTTGTTTTTAAATTTATTTATGTGCCCAGCCTACTGTAGTTACTCACTTGTATCTTGCTTTAGTCTCCGTCCATCTCCTTCCTTCTCACCAACCCTACTCCCAGGAAGCAATGAGGTGATGAGATGAATGAGACATATGATTATGGAATTAACAACCTCATAACAATTAAAGTTTTCTCTGAGTAGAGATAATGATTTTATAAAATAAAATAAATGAGTGAGTTTCTCAAGGTAGCTCTAGCTAATCAAGAGCAGCACAAAATGAACATGCTCCTGCAGAGATCTGAGGTCTCCCTTTCCCCCCGCTCCCCCCAAATGTCTATGGCCAAGATGTTCACCAGGGACAGAGCTGCTAGGGCAGCACTCAATTGCCCACACCTAGGCAAAGGGTGTTTCTAAAGAAAACAACACAACACAAGTCCACCTTTCTGGCTTTTGAAAAGTACAAGATTTACTCTACTGTTGTTTTCTTTTGATTTAACCCTTCCCTCTAACTCACCAAGAAAACCCCACTCTTCTGTTCATGGGACTGGGACAGAAATCTCACTAAGGGAAAGAAGACATTTTTAGAGTATAAATACATTCATCCCATCCAAATTTCATAGTGGGTTTGGACATTCCCACTATCTCTTAAAGAACAAACCTAAGGCTTTTTCTAAAGACCAGGTCAAGTAAAACCCCCCACTGTCAAGCTGCTTAATGAGAAGATGAAGTGTGGCAGATGAATGTGTTTGAGAGATTGCTTTGATAACTCTGCTATATGGCTCATGGACAGTAGCATTTGGATTGAGGAAAAAATGAACTTGTTGAGTGAGTGTCAGATAGGCACGTCCCATGGTGCCTTTAGCAGGCATGTTTGCTCTCAGCTCTCACCCATCAAGCACATGCCTTTGTGACTCTCCTCCTAATGGCTTCACTTGATCCATAAATAGTGTAGACCATAAGTGCTGAGATTTAATCTCCCTAGGAGCAACAATCAGCCAATGACACATGGGCATTAGAGGATAAATGCCTCATGGGGATAATGCTGAGATGTGTTTTAAACCGGCTCTTGGCATCCCCAGCAGGATTGCATCTCCTTGGCCCACAATGTTTATTTGCTTAGTAGTACAAACTTTATTAGCTCCTCTACCTTCCATGCCTCATTTCCCCACCCTACTATAGGTGCTTGCTCATAAGGAAAGTACTTGCATTCAATCCCTTGTCTGGGATCAGCTTCTGGAGGAACTCAACTTAAGAAAACCCAATATGACGATATTTGTGAAAAGACAAAAATGTGACCATGGGGGGTATGTGACTTGTTTCTGAAGAGTGATCTCCATAGAGGATATGGAAATGACACAGAAAATATTGCCCATGAATGCAACTAGATGTATGGGAGTTGCAGAATGCTAACTTCCAAATCCAGATGTATTAGTGAAGAGTATACTGTGTGTATATATGGGTGTGCACACGGAGGGTGGGGGAGGGAAAAGACCAGGCAAGGATTTCTAGTTTTCCATTATTAGGCTTATAACTGGGAAGACAAAGCATCGCTTTGAAATTTGTCTGTGTGTTTGAAAAGGCTGTTGAATGTTATTAATGTATTCCAGGAAGCACCGAACACCAACTTGAAGCTTTTATCTGCTTTTCTTTGCTCTAATTTCTAAAGCAAAAATGCCTTCCCTCCAAATACTCTATTAAAAGAACATATGAAATTAATGAAACATATCATTACTTTTACAATGGCCAAATTGTAGATTTGTCACAGTACAGAGACGGAAACTCATTAAGCCATTGTGCTTCTGCTTCACATTTTACAGTGTATCAAAAGAAAAAGAATTTTCCAAACCCACCAAACCTTCTATTTTTCCTGTTGTCTTTCTGAAACTTCATTTATAGTTCAAGCAGCAAATCATCTGACTAAACACACTATGCCTGTGCTATTGGTAGGACAGAAATTAAGACTAGCTGTGGCCGAAAATGAGAATCTCAATTTAGAAGTTGTGAATTTCATAGTTTGAGAACTTAGATAGAGTTGGCAAGTCCTTGCATCTTTTGAAAGCAGAGGAGTACAGCAGTATTCTTTATCAGCCCATCAAAGTCCTTTCCCCGTATCTTTCAGGGAAACTGAATTATTTATCCCGTTGGGTTTGTATACTTTAGCAAACGTCAGCACTGTTGCAGTGTGAAGCCAAGCTGATCATCTGGTTACCTTTACATTATATTGAACAATTGCAGCTTTTGAGTGAATGCCATGAATATAGGAAAGGAGATTTTTTTTTAAATGTGCAAATTAAGGTCAAATCGGTCAGTTTTCCTTCTAGACTCTACCCCTACATTTAAGCCCAATAAAAGTCTTTGAAATAATATGAAAATCTTCTCCTGTCTATCCAAACTAATGCTTCTTGTTCCCTTGCATTATCAAAGTCAGTTTACATTTAAAAATTATTGCACAGGGACAATTTGATGTGAATTATTTTTAAACATTACAAACTTTTTTCACTTAGGAAAAAATAAAGCAAACCAAACTTCTCACTGAGGATGAACTTGATCCATGAACTTGATCATGGAGTTTTGCCCTTCTTGTCTTATTCTAGAAAGTCGTCTAGGAAATGATCTTTTGGAGGAGGAATATATTTCTTTTGGCCCTTTCCTACATTCTCCTGTGTAGCCCTCAGTTATTCCTCAAAAAGGAACTAGTGCTGGGATTCATGCTTCATGTTGTATTGAAAAGATTATGGTATTTTGAGTAAGACACATCTGGATTCAAAATCCAAGTCTGCCACTAGCAAACAGTAAGGCCTTGGGCAAGAACACATTTTTCTTATTTTCACTTTTCTTATTTATAACAAAATGTATATCAATTTAGATAGTTTCTCTTGCAAAATACAGAAAACCCAAATCAGTCAGGCTCAAGAAAGGAAGAGGGTATGTATTGGCTTAAGTGACTGAAAGTTTGAGCTTTTGGTCTGAATTCAGGATTCGGTTTGATAGAGGCTCATATGATGTCGTGGACACACAGTTAGGACCTGGTTTCTCTCTCTCATCTCAGCTCCCCTTGCTGTATGTTGGCTCCACTTTTAGACAGTCTCTTCCCCTTTGGTGGCAAGCCACCTCTAGCGCCTCAGCCTATAGCCACTCAGGTTAAAGATCAGCAGGAAAGAGCACCTTTCAGTCCTCCTTGTCTACCCCTAAGTAATTGCATGTCCAAGGGGAAGAAGTACTTGGAAGACTCAGGCCTAGTCACGGCCTCCACTTCCTGGAGCTGGGGATAAAGCCCCATCCAAACAGATAGACTGAAAATAGGAGATAGATGGATCCCTAATCAAAAATTGGGGCCTGCTTATCAAAAAATATAAATAGATGCAATGGAGGCAAAACAAATGTCTGCTGCACGATGAGTATAGTACTTAACCCATAGTGTGGTTATCAGGAGTAGATGTGTTTTGTAAAGGCCCTGGAGCACAGCAGGAATTCAGTGAATGGGTGTTTTTGTTTAAGATAAGTTTCTATCTGTACAAGCTTTGGAGAACTCTGAACTGTACATACTTTGCAGCAGTGTGAAAATACAGTTTCCATCTCAGCTTGCTCTCAGGTCTTTCCCTTCCTTACTCACTATCTGTCTTTCTGAGAGGACTGGCCTTGGAATAAATAGGTACATTGAAGCTCAGTCTCTCTCCAGTCAAAGCAGCTCCTATTTTTCTAGGTAATTACCTGCATAAACATTCTCAGATATTTGAACACACAGAATTAGTACACAAATGAGCAAATACATTTGTAGGAAAAAGTATTTCAGAGGAAATTTTTTTTAGCGATGAACTATTAGGATCTTAGATAGGTGGAATTTTGGCAAATTGAAATGATAGTAGAGGATAATTTTTAGTTGAAATTGAAATGGAGGGAAGTTCCAAGCAGGAAACAAATGAACCATAATGGGAATTCTGAAAGGTTCTATAATCATCTTATCTTGAGCAAAAGAATCAAAAGCAATTAATGGAACAATTAAGCTCCTGGAGTGAACTTAAACACCATACCTGCTACTCTCAGCTCTTCATATTGCTCTTTCACTTCTGTGCTCATATTTTCTCCTTTCTTCTATCCAACTTCATTTTCTGCATTTTTTCCCCAAACTCCATTTCCAGTGACTCTTGGGCTTGTCAGTGATGTCCATGCTTGCAATTTTAAGCTCTGTTGGTTTACCTTAGGGCAAAATGAAATATGATGGTGTTGGGGTGATATTAGAGATGCTGGAACTAGAGATTATGCAAATAGAAATTGCTCTATTGCTGGTATTATCTTGAGCATATTGGAGTGGGAAAAGATTGTAGGCAAGAGTATGCACAAAAATCCTAGCACCCAGCAAAAACCTGGGACCCCAATTTTAATTGAGACCAAGAGAGTTGAATCTTACTAATGTAAAACAGGAAGAGTGCCAAATTTTTAAAACAGTACCTAGAGGGACAGAATGGGGAAGTCACCTTTAGGAAAGAGGAAAGAAGGTGAAGAAGATACAGCAAAAGATAGTTAATTCCTGAACAGGGTTTTGTGATAACCACACAAATTCTTTCCTCAAGTATTTCTGCATACTTTTAAAAATCATCCTATTTTATGTTTTTTCCCCCCAATTGTTGAGAGTTGATATTTGCATAGTCAAATGTTTTTCTCTGCTGGGCCAGGCAGGTGAGTATGACTCCTGTTTCCAAGGCTGCTGGCATCAGCCTCAGTGGGCAGGGAAGGCAAGTGTACTGAAATGCTAATTTGGAAAAATGCTAGAGTTTTATGATCAAATATTCAGAGGTAGATCAAATTTCAGTCCTCCCAACCTTGGTAGAGTTCCACATCCATGGAACTAAATGAAAATTGAGTACAAATGAGAGGAAAAGGAAGAAAAACTATTCAAGCAAAGAACTGTGTAGGTATTATAAGAGTAGCATTTAATTTCTCACTTATATCCTGAATCACAGCAAACAAAAATTAGGTTAAATAATGACCGCCCCTTAAAATGGTGGTCTGTTAGTAAGCACCTCCAATATTTTGTATCTTTCTAAGAATTTCAGCAAGATTTTTTTTTACCATAAATACTTTTATAGGGAAGCATTATGAACATGATTTAAGTTGCCCATGGCACCTTTTATTGAAGCAATGTGGAGGTTAGTATGCTGATGATAACTGAATTTCACCAATGATCTTAACTGCCATCTAGACAGAAAAACTGAGGCTGTCAAGGCAATAAAAAGCAAAAAGCAAATGGGTTGGCTTTTATTACGGGGACTTATTAACTTATAAGCTTACAGTTCTGAGGCCCTGAAAGTGTCCAGATGAAGGCACCATCAGGAGATGCTCTCACCGTGAGCTGCACTCTGGGCTCTCAAGGACATGGCAGTGTCCGCTCCTCTCTCCCTTCTTCTCCAGGCCTCATTGCTTTCAGCATCTGGTTCAGTGGCTTCCTTTCAGCTTCCGTGTTCTATTGATTTGAGCTTCTTGCTCTTGTGGCTTTCTCTCTCAGCTTCTGGGGGTTTCTCTCTGATACTGCGGCTCCACCAATTCCACTTTATAATGGACAGAGGATTAAGACCCACCTTGGGCCATGCCTTACTGGACTAATCTAATCACACAGCCCTTAACTGACTCTAATCTAATCAAAGGTTCATAGTAGGTTCACATTCACAGAAATGGACCAATTTAAGAACATAGTTTTCTGGTATCCACAAAAGACTTAAGCTACCACACTTACATTAAAAATTATATTTATGGGGTGCTTCTAGATACCAAATATTTTTCATAAATCATCTCAATCAATATTTTATTAATCTCTGAAGTAAGTATAATTTTCCCCACTTTTTCAAGTAAAGAATCTGAGGCTCTGGTGGATGAAAGTAACCCAGCTACTTACAGAATCCCCACCCAAGATCTTCTGACTTCAAAGCTCATACGTCTTAATTTGTGGAATGAAGAGTAGAAGTGCCTCTTCCAATTCACCCTAATGCATTGTTAGCCAGTTTATTGAGTGTTTAAATTGCAGCTTCCCCTAATTGTGCTATATTGACAACCACCCCCGCCCCTTTCTATAATGAAATCTTGATAAGATTACTTAACTTTCAAGCCATTTTTGGTTTAAAACATTCTCAGTTGTTTGTTTAAGACTGAGTCTTATTCATTTTATAAGTCCAGTCTCAAGCTCAATTCCAACATTTTCTTTTTTCCCTCACTCTCCCCTGCTCACTCCATCCACATTCATACCTACCATGGCTTAAATTGGGAGAGGGGGAAGGGGGATAATGCCTCCATGCCTTAGACAATTCCTCTTTACTCTCTGTAGTAGACCTTCTTTTCCCTCCTCCCTTTGGACTTTATTTTTTGGGGTCATCTTCTTGCCCACCACTAGTGAGGAAGAAGAGATTCTGCTTATGAAGCTGTTGCATGTCAGTCATGGGGAAGGGTCTCTGGCTTACTCTAGCTCAGTGGTTCTCTTTGATGCTGGGGGCCATGATTGATTTGTAGTCTTCCCTGTTTCATGGAGCAGTGTTCTTTGCTACAGTCCCCTCTGTTGCTGAGGAATCACTCCCCTCAAAGGTACAATGAACTGCTTCCTTTGTCTCTGCCACAGCCAATCAGTATATGACACAATCCATTTCCTGGGTTGCACATCCTTTTGCTTGGCCCAGTAGCCAAATGGCTTCTACACAGTTCCCAACCTTTGTCATCCTAAGTTCTCCAAAATGCAAAACCATAGGAACTTCTGGGGCCAAAAACAGAAAATAAAAACAAGACTGGGAAAGTACCACCTTCTTTTCAAGCACCAGATATTACAGCTCTTTCAAACCCTGATGGAATGAGCTACTCCAGGAGGCCTTACATTTTTAGAAGTCCCTGAACCATGCTCTGTGTTCAAAAATTCTCTGGAATGTTATGGCACACATTTCAAGCTCCCTTTTCCCTTCCCCATGGTGCAGGGGTGTGGTGGTTACTTAAGATGACAACAAGCTAGAAACAGAGGCTTCCAAACATCTTTCCCCCAAATTCTGTCATCACACTCCATTCTGGTGGAAGAACCAGAGTAGGCCTATGGGTTCTGTAACTTTTAGTAAAGACCTGTCCAGGGAATAAGGTGCCAGGCTCCCCTTCTTTCAGCAGCCCCTCCTCTCTTTATGAGTGACTCTTTGGGACTATACCCCTATCCTGCCCTCCAAAAACATACCTTGTTTTCTAGGGGAAAGCACTCTTCCCACAAGCATCACACTCAAAATCCAACCACACTGCTTCCCTTCTTACATTATCTGGCTTGGGGATGAAGCCTATCATGTTGGAAGTTGGAACATCTGGTGCCTCTCTTAGAAAGCCCTGCAGGTAGATAGCTTGGCTTAACCACTGGTAGCTCACTGGTTTCTCTCCCAACTAAGATTATGGGGTAATTTGCATCTTTACCCTCATCTTGGCCCTTATTCCCAAGATAATAGAAACAATCCAACTGGGCATTTTGTTACATGTACAGACACTTTTCGTTGTGTACTTCAATCTCTGAGAGTATAGAAGATTTCCTAATGAATTGATCTTTTCTAGCTCTTATTCTGGTTGTTTTAGCAGAAAACACCTGCTAGATATTTGCGGGGAACATGGTATGTTATTTAGGTGCCTATCCTATATTAAGGGGATAATATTTTAGGGAGATAGATGAGTTATACAACTGAATTTAACTGTGTTTTTGTTTATTTTATAATAATCAACAATGTAATAAGGGTAACACTAAACAGAAAGGGTGCCAGAGAGATATTCTTTTATGTTAATTTTCCTTACCCAGGAAAACCTTAAAACATGTCTCTGCCTCAAATAGATTTTAGCCCTATTCACTAGGTCTATTTTCAGAGAATATACAAAAAAAATCTTTTTGCGCAGTTAAATGTACATCTAAAATTGGCACTTGTTTTTGATTATGCTCACATCCAACTTAAGTTATTATGACCCCAAAATACACAAAACACTATAGCTCCCTACTTCTGATGGCTTCTTCACTGAATTTTCTATATTAGCAACTTAAACTTATTTATCCTGAAGTTTACAAGACATCAAGGATGGCCCCATCAGACCTTTGAAGCATTTTCTTCCACTAATCAAACACACTGTTTTAAATTGCCCTGTTTCACTAAAGGCCACGAGTGTGTTTTCTCTCTCTGCCTATTCCAAGTTCTTGCTTTTCATTAAGATTCAGGTCAAATGTCACCACTAGCTCTGCTTTGTAAGCAGAACCCAATTCTCTGACTAGTTAGAAAAGTTCAAATGGAAAAGAGAGTATAGAATACTTGTTGAAAACAGCCTGTGATTCATGAGAGTCACTCTAATTCTTTAAAATGAAAGAAGAACATGTGTATACCTGCATGGCATTTTTGTCCTGTTCTTGATTTAAAAAGCAAAACAAAACAAAACCTTGTCATATAAAGAAAAGAATGATGGCATCCAAAACAACTTATCAGTTTGTAAAGGCGTGTGGGAAAGAGACAAGACAATCACAGACTGATCTAAAGATGGGAAAAGGAATTTAAAAATTAAGGAAACATCAAATAACAAAGAAATGTTGATTTTTATTTAAATTGGAGTTAAATTTCACATAGGCTATAAAAATATAGGGCCATTAAGTTAATTATGCTACTTTTAATAGGAAAAATAAGGGCAAATAAAAAGAAGGGAGGTTACCATACTTAATCAAATGCTGTTAAGAAAATACAGCTAAAATATTTGGAAATTTGAAATTTTGTAATTTGTGAATTCAATGATATGTTACAAAATAAATCAGCAGTAAATAAAAATCCTGCCAAGTAAGTATTTTTTGAAATTCATAGAAAAAAAAACATTCACTCAAATATAGAAAGGAAACAAAAATGACATTGGCGTTGAAAACTAAAGAAATAGAAGACAAGCACTCAAGCTGTTTGGGGCGGCTTGGACAGGAGTTCAAAGAAGTTTGTTAATGTGTACAAATGTATAAGGCCCTTGTCTTTGGGAATACAAGTTATTTTTATCTAATGATTCTAATTTTAATTTCAAGAATAAGATACATTTGAAGAAAATAAATCCGTAACCTAAGAGCACAGAGAGATATTGTCAAATGATGGGTAGCAATGAGTGAGATTCTCCCACATATCAATTGGAATTACATAAAGTACTTTAAACTTTAAACAAAAAAGAAAGAAGAGGAGGAGAAGGAGGAGGCAGAGGTAGGGGAAGAGCACTTATTGCTAGCAGAAAACTTCTTTTCATCAGGCGATTGTCTTAACCACTAAAGAGTGTTTGGGGTTCTTTTAAAATACCGTCATATTTTGACATTAATTGTTTTTGTTATAAAAACATTGTGCATCTGTTATAGAAAACCTAGGTATATAGAAAAATACAGCTTTCTCTCATACATATACGAATAATACTGTCTAAAACATTCTGCCTTCTGTCTCATTTTCCAAGTAATATATTGTCATTTCCGTGTTCTTAAATATTCATTAAAATGTAATTGAATTACCTACCCCAACTGTTTATGGAATCAGATAGTTTTTAAGTTTTCACTTGTACAAAAAACACTATGATGAATATCTTTTAGAAATACTTTTGCACCTTTGATTATTTCTTAAAGTTGAATTGCTCAAAACTTTAGACTACCTTCAGATTTGCAAAAATCTTAATCTTGGGCCTCATTTGGAAAGGTTTTACTCTTTCTAAAGAATTTTCAGTGTAATTTGGAAAACCTCAGAAACTGAACTATGTATGTAACCCAGATCCCTGACTACCCTCAGCCTGACTTCTTCTCTAGCTCTGCTCACTCTGAGCTCGATGGGTGTGTTAGGGTTTTCTGAAGGGTCCATGTATCAGCAAGCATACCTCTGCAGAGAAGGAAGTATTGAGTGATTACCTTTTACTTGAACACACAATATACAACATTAGATCTCAATATTTTTGCTTTGTAGGTGGTGTTATGCCTGGATTCCAGGGTTAATGTAGGTTTTGATCCCCCCCTCCCCTTTTTTGTAATCATCTATTGATTCTCAAAATGGAAATCTTGGAAGATATGCTGAAACACATCAACTAGTTGTAATTTCCTCTGAAATTAGGAATTCAGAAGCATAGGAAATTCAATGATGTAAGCTCAAACACTGAATCCTTAACAGGCATGTCCACAAAACAGTTATATAAGCACATTCATGGGATATGGGTAACTGAATGAAATCGCCATAATCGTTCATCACTAGAGTCTTGACTTAGAAACTTAGAAAAACCATGTAAGGTCCCCCAGGATATGTTTTGAACCTTAGTTTTTCCTAAATCTAAATCCAGCAGTGGCTTTGTAAACAGCAAACTTTCCATTTGACGCCTACCCTTTGACAAGAAAAGTTTTGGCAAGAAGGCAGGGTACTCTGGGATGAAATTGAGTAGCCCCCAAAACTACAGGGTCCTAGCTCCAAAATTCTCTCCTCAGAGGTACCAAAATGCTAAGAATTCTGTCTCTCTAATGGCCAATAAGTTGATTGGTAATGGGTTTGGGGGTACTTACAATAAGTGATATGAAAGTGAATGAGTGAAACAATTGCACATGAGGCAATTGTTGAAACATTTCAAACCAAAATTTAAAAAAAGTTTTACTATTAAGGGATATAGTGCAAAAAAGTAGGGCACAATTATCCAGCCTGTTTGCCCACATCCATTAATCCTATTATATTCTTTATCATCTCCCTCTTCGGGAAGCTCCTGTCCTGTTGTCTTGTTGTCTCTTACTGGGCTTCTTTTTGCCGATTTCATGCCCTGCTCTTGGCCTCTCCGCATTTGGTGTCTGTCTCATGTATCACATCCATTTACATGCTCCTCCAGATCTCCTCTTGTATCCTATTCTTTGGGAAGCAATATATTTTCCCATTTCAAGTCCTTTTGTGTGTTTTCTTTTTCCTATGCTTTTGTGAATCTCAAGAACTTTATACAAACTCCCTATGCTTTTCTGTAGAATGTAGTAAATCATCAGTAAAATGGAAAGAGTTTGAGCTATCCGGGTGAAACATATCTTGGAGGAAAAAGTTTCCTATGAATGTTCTGTCCTATATTTCTAAACTGCATGAACAATGTTGAATCTCCCACAGATCAGCTAAAATTAAGACATAAAATTCCAAGGATGTTGACACAGTGGATTATAAAAAGCAAGGTCTCTGTTAAAATTTTAAAAACATCACAATCTGACCTGCTTAAATTAGAAGAGTTTTATTTTGGCTGAATATAGTATCATGTAGCTCTGAGGGCATATTTTGATAGAGCACTTTGCATTTTTTAGGTCCACTATGAGAGCACTCTTTCAAAAAAGCTGGCTCATAAGGTTAATTCAATGCTTTTGAAATTCCAGATGCAGAGAAAGCTTTGCCAAATAGAGTTCAATGATCAAACATTGTGTATTTGGCCAAGCCTTATTGAACATTTAATTTGATTAAATTTTATTTTATAAATAAGTTTGAGGTAAACATTCTTGTACATGCACATTTTATTTGAAAGGTGCTAAATAGAGTATATATTTATTCTTTTTTAAATTATACATTTTATGTGTTCTAAACACAGAACTGAAAATTAGCTAATCTTTGCCTACATCAGGACAACCAAGATAGCATCATCAGACTCTATCTTGAAATGATTTGTTGCCTTCATTTCTTAATTAATTCTCTGTCTAGTCAACCATGGGACTTATTCCACCGAAAAATGGCTGATCTAAGTCCTTACGAGCACATGTTCTAAAATTGTAATCAATTATGAATTTCAAGGCAAACTCCTTTGATGATGTTCTGATCTCCTATAAAGAGCATTAAGTCAATCATATAAGTTGCTTTAAGGGTTTTATGCCTGACTGGCAATCCCTTTATCCAAGTTTGTACCTATTCATATCCAGTTCCACTTACTTGCTTTCCCTGCTTAGCAAAACAGGCATATAATTGCTGTCACATTTCAGAAGTAAACACCACTATAGGTCACAAACTGGGAGCCTGTGGACTGAGTCCAGCAAGTTGACATGTTTGGTCTGGCTTGTGACACATTTGCAAGTCAGAAGAATTTACTGAAAAATATAAATCTCCCAGTTTGTCTTGAAAAATCCGAAGATGTGCCAATACTCAGCCCACTTGCAAAGATGTTGAATGGTGGCTGCCTGCATTAGACGAAGCCAGGGTTCTCCAGTTCTAGGCAGCTTTCAGCTGATCCTCCTCCCTCATTAGCTATTCATCTGTTCCTTGTAGGCTTCGTGTAAACTAGTCCTGATTTTACTTGGAGAACCTTGGAAGGAAGTCCCAAAAGTGAATCATGGTATTTAAATAGTCCAGGCTGTCCAATAACACAAACAAGATAATGCCGACCTGGACCTTCATTTATGTCAGTAATTGCAATAAACACCTACAATTCTCTGGCCAAAAAAAAAAAAAAATTACTATTAATGATTTGCATTGCAAATATTCATAACCATATTGCATTCAGAGCCATATTTTATGGGTCCATTATACAGAAGAAGAAAATAATTTCATTGAATGGGGTGCACAAATAATTTTAATAATTTTTCTACATCTTTAAGGGAAAAAGTGTTGAAGGAGAAATATGATGATCAATTGGATTGCATTAAGTGTGTGGGCCTACAGGAAAGATTGCCCCTGTTCCCTGTTAAACTGGATCTCAAGTGTATTTCATGTATAATACTTTGAAAAATACATTTCTTTGCTTTGGTTAATAAGGTACCAGAGAACCTAATGAGAGTAAATTTTGTACTCAGAGACCCCAATTCATTCAGCAAACTTTTATCTAGGCATGCCTAGTTATTGTTGATATCAATCCCTAGGCACTCTTATGTACTTATTCAGTACACTGTGGTCATCTTTATATTTCATCAGTGACAATCAGCAACCAGGAAATATGTGTCTGAATGAACACATAAAATGTATAATTTTAAAAAGAATAAATACACACTCTATCTAGCACCTTTCAAATAAAATGTGCATGTACAAGAATGTTTACCTCAGACTTATTTATAAAATAAAATTTAGAAATCAAATTAAATGTTCAATAAGGTTTGGCCAAATAAATCACTGTTGTTCTAGTCTGCTGGGCTGCCGAAAGCAATATATCAGAAATGGGTTGGCTTTTACAATGGGTATTTATCAGCTTACAAGCTTACAGTTGTGAGGCCACGAAAATGTCTAAACAAGGTATCATCAAGATGATACCTTACCTTCTTCCTGAAGACCAGCTGCCAGCGAACCTGGACTCTCTGTCACATGGCAAGGCGCACTGAGGTGTCTGCTTGTCTCTCCCTTCTCTTCCAGGTTTCATTGCTTGCAGCTTCTTGCTTCCGTGGCTTTTTCCATCTCTCTGTATTCATCTCATTTATAAAAGACTCCTGTAAGAGGATTAAAACTCACACTGGGACATGCCTTAACTGAAGTAATCTAATCAAAGGCCCTACTTATAATAGGTTTACACCCACAGGAACGGATTAGCTTTAAGAACATACTTTTCTGGGATCCATACAGCTTCAAACCATCACAACGGTGTATTCATAGAGTGAAATACTTTGTGTGTTTCTTTTGCTACAAAACAGTATTAGCAAAAACTCAGTGGCTTAAAATAACAAGCATTTATATTATCTCACAGTTTCCATGGGTACAGTTTAGCTGGATCCTCTATTTAAGAATCTTACAAGGCTGTAAACAAGTTGTCACCTGAGGCTGTGATTTCATCTGAGGTTTGAGTGGGAAAGGATCTGCTTCCAAGCTCACTCAGATTGTTGGCAGAATTACGGCTATAGAATTGAAGGTTTCAGGGAAGCGGGTGTGGCTCAATGGATAGAACTCCCGTTTACCATATGGGAGGCCCCGAGTTCACTTCCCAGGGCCTCCTTGTGAGGGCAGGCCAGCCTGCGCGGCCCGGTAGGCTGATGCAGCAAGACCTCACAGCAGGAAGCTGGTGTGGCTCAATCGATAGAGCCCCCATTTACCATGCAGGAGGCCCCGGGTTCGCTTCCCGGGGCCTCCTTGTGAGAGCAGGCCAGCCCGCGTGGAGCGGTGGGCTGATGCAGCAGGACCTCACAGCAAGAGGGAGATAAGCAGACACGGAAGAAACACACAGCGAATGGACACAGTAAAACACAAGCAGCAAGGGGGGGATAAATAAATAAATCTTAACAAAAAAAAAAAAGAATTGAAGGCTTCAGTTTCTTGCTGTCTGTCAGCCAGAGGCTGTCCTCAGCAACTAGCAGCCACCACAATTTCTCACCATCTGGGGATTCCCAACATTGCCATGTAGTTTCCCAATGACAGCGAGAAGAAAAGAGACTCCAACAAAATGGGTGCTACAATCTTATAAAACATAGCATAATCATGTATGTCCTGTCACCTCTGTCTTATTCTATTGGTAAGAAG
>JAQZBX010009115.1:0-46685 GCA_029593785.1 Cabassous unicinctus
GACAAGAAAGAGCATGGGAAAGCAGCCCAAATGCTCAAGCCCCTCAGCGCAGAAGTAACGTGTATTATTTCTGCCCACATTCTATTGGCCAGGCCTCATCATGTGCTCAACCTTACTGCAAGAGAGTCTGGGAAATGTAGAGGGACTCATGCAACTGTGAGCATCCCTGGTTTCTACACAGAGTCCAACAAAGAATTATTACCAGAGTTAAAAGGAGACTCTAGAAAAGGCCACAAAAGAAGCAGCAGCCTCAGTTACCAGGGCCTGATAAGAGAGGACCATGTTGGTCAGTTCCAGCAGGACAGCAAGGTCACGTTCCTCTGACTCCTCCTCCTCTCCTTAGCTTCCCGTGGAGCAGAGGGAGCTTCTTCCCTGCTCCCTCTCAGGAACATCCAGGGGGAGCCTCCCCTTTCTGAGGTTTCCCGTGAGGATGGACTCCAAGCATTCCCACTAGTGATCAGAATGTTGTGGCTAAGACCACATAGATTTTAAATTCACATGGACTAGGGGTCAAATACCCAGAGTCATGTTTGTTATGTGACTGCGAGTGAACTCTCTGAACCCTCTGAGTTTGAATCCTCTCACCTCTGAAGGGAGGAGAATGGCAGTCCCTAATTCTAGAGCTGATGCAGCAATGGATGGAAAGCACGCTTGGAACTGTGCTTAGAGAGCAGTCCTGAATCAGTGGAGGGGGCTATTATTACTAAGTATTATTATTTTAACTTATAGCCTCGATTTAATTTATCATTGTTCAATTCGTAGGCCTTAGACCCAGTTTCTTTATAATGCCCACAAGAACCTGGCTTTAAAAAAGACAAATCATATTGGCCATTAAAAAGCCTGAAGAGATTGAAAGAGGATCTAATGCGTAGATTCATGGACTTGCAACTTCATGGATGAGTAAAAGTTTTTTAAAATCTTGGATTGATGAGTGTTGTTGTTTTTTTTTTTCACTAAGTCTGGATATGGAAAAATGGCACAAAAGTGAAGGAGAAAGGGTGGTAGGGGCAGACACAGAGACGGAAAATACTGTCATTTACTTTGGCCGTCATTTTATTTAACAAGGTCATTTGGATGAAACGGAGCACTGCTGTGGAAAACAGTTTGGCAGTTCCTCAGAAAATTAAGTATAGAATTGCCACATGACCCAGCAATTCCACTTCTAGGTGTACACCCTGAAGAAGTGAAAACAGGGCCTAGAATAGATACTTGCACACCGGTTTCATAGCAGCATTTTAACAGGAGCCAAAAGATGGAAGCAATTCAAGTGTCCATCCAGAATTCTGCATAAACAAAGTGTGGTATAGCTGTACAATGGAATATTATTCAGCCTTAAAAAGAAGGAAGTTCTGATACATGCAACAACAGAGATGAACCCTGAAGATATCATGTTGAGTAAAATAAGCCAGACACAAAAGGACAGATATTATATGATCTCATTTATATGAAATAATTAGAATATGCAAATTCACAGAGTCTGAAACTAGAATACAGGTGCCAGGGGCCCAGTGGTGATGGGGAATGGGGAGTTAATGCTTATTTGCTACAGAGTTTCTGTTTGGGATGATGGAAACATTTTGATGGTGGAACAAGATTGAGAATATAATTAATATTACTGTATAATTGAAAGTAAGATGGGAAAGTTTAGGTTGTAATATGTTAAACTAAAATTAAAAACAAACAAACACAAAGCTATACAACACAAAGAGCAAACCCTAATGTGAACTGTAGACTATAGTTAATACTGTAATTATAATAATCGTTTCATCAATTGTAACAAAGTTACCACACCAATGCAAAATGTTACTAGTCAGGAAAGCTGTGTGTACGAGGGAGTGGGGTGGGTATATGGGAGCTCTAGTTTCTGCGTGATTTTTCTTTAAACCTAAAACTGCTCTTTAAAAACAGACAAAAAATACATACTGTACATTCCATTTTATTTATACACATGCACATAAAGATTAGAAGAAAAATAAATAAAAATGTTAAGTGATCAGATCATGAATGAGTGCTTTATTTTTTTTTAACTTATCTGTAGTTTCATATTTTTCTTCAATAAACATGGTTTGTAAAGAGAGAAAAAAGATCACTCAGCACCAAAAGAAGACAAAAGTATAAGGACTCATTACAAACGGAAAGGCCATCCTTTGAGTAACTTTTGCACCAGAATGCCTTCATTTGCCTCATTTTACCAAAGACTGTTGTTTGGAAACTGCAGGTCTAGGGCATCAGGCTGACGTCACTCTTCGAGCTCTAGACTTCTATGCTATTCTTCTGAAGTTTCAATTTGTTAATTTTCCTGGAGATACAGGGATAATGCTTAGGTGACTTCCTCGTGAAGAGCTTTAAGCCTGTGAAGGGAGAGTGAGCATTTCTGGGAAATTTAAGAAGTGAACGTAACTTAGGAGCGGATGTTGAAGTGCTGGGCATCGAGGCGTCAGTGGCATCTGTATCTGACCTTTATTGCGTGTTCCTTAAGTATGGAGGGCTCTCTTGGACCTTACAACAACACTTTGGGGGAAGAAAGTCTCATTTTCCCATTTTACAGGTGAGGACACTCAGGCTGAGCTAGGTGGAGCAATTTACCCAAGATCATATCACCTGTAATTGCTGAAGCCAAGCTCTGAGCCTAAGATTCCAGAGCAATGGCTCTTATCCAAAGCTCTCCGGTCTAGTGTCTCTTCGTATTTGCTGTTGGTGGTGATAAATCAAGGAAACGCGCCACTTAATTTTCCCATTTACTTTCATCAACCTGGATGCGACGCCGAGAGAACTTCCACTGCATTGCCTTTTTCTGTTCACGGCCAAGTGTATCCTTCCTCTGCGAGAGAAAGTCGCTTGCTCTCCGTTTCAGATGAGCCCAGGGCCAGATCTCCCGAGACCCTCTGCTCCTGGCTCTCTGCCCTGCCCAGGTGTTCCTCGCACCAAGGCCCTGCGTGGTCCGCCTCTCTGACCCTGACCTCGCCACGAGCCGGTGCAGCCGTGAGGCGAGTGGTGGCGCATTAATCATATTTGTACTTAACATACGTGAGTCTTGGCTTTTGAGAGTGTTTTTAATTGACTATAAATCAAACAGGGAATTGAAAAATGAAGGCAATTAATGAAAAAGCAACGTGAGAGGTGTTTTGCATGCAAACGCAGGAAATACATTAAATGTCAAAACAAAGGCCTTTTTGACCTTCTGAAAAGATTCCATTTGGAAGGTAATAAATGGATGAACTTTCTGACCTGGCATGTGGAGGAATGCTGTTTCTTGACTTCACGCTGACTTAGGCTTTGTCTGTCTGTGTCTTTTATCCTTGAGGACTTCCTAAGTTGTTTTTATTTCGTTTTGGGGACTTTTAAAAAATAACAATCATAATTTATTTTCCATTTCCTGGTCACCCTGTCCTTCCCACCACTAATTTGTATTTACTCTCAGATTGGGAGACTGATTAACTGATTAGTGAAATTATGCAACGCTGCCACCTGTATTGCGGTCTTGATAGAGCTGAACCCCAAGGCGAAGTTTCAACAGGTGTATTTGTTTCGAGTTGCTATGAAGTGCCAAGGAAAATTACTCTGGTGTCACAGTAATTCACTCTATCGTTATGAAGGTGATTATGCCTTGAGTTAGAATGTGGACACTTATTTACAGTAATGAGAGATTTTCCTGTATTTGAACAGAGCACCATAGAAATGTGATGTTTTCACAGGCTTGCCTCTTCCCCCTCTGATATATTTGTAACAATCTAGTAATCATTCAATTAATATTTTTTAGAATCCTAATAAATGCATTATGCTAGCACATTCTGTAAATGTAAAATAATATAATAAAATGGCTGTAAGATAAGAGATAAACACGTGAACACAGCAGGAAGAATCTAATGAAAAGCTTGCCGACCCTTCCATGGAACTTGGGTTCTAAGCTGTACTTTGAAGACTGGGGAACGCATGAAGGTATGAAGTGAGAAGGTCCTACCAGCTACGAGGACATAGATATAGGTTAAGCTTTCTTGGAAGAAGTTTTCAAATCAGTAAAATGGGAAAAATAAATAGACCAGAGGTATCACCTTGTCAGTCCTTGGGCTAGATTTGTCCAGTGAAGAAGCCTGAGGTATTTGATGGAAGTGATTGCCTATCAGCATTGTGGGTTTCACTTTTTAAAAAAAGTGCCTAGTTTCTGGGCAACATTGGGCCTCTGAAATATAGACCCTAGAGGCAGGCTACCTGGATTCAAATCCAGTATCAGCCCATGAGCAGTTAAGTAACTTGGGAAAGTTAAGAAAAAAAAATAAAAAACTCACTGTGCCTCAGTTTCCTTATTTGGAAAATAGATCGAACAATAATACCACCTCAATGGGTGGTTCTGAAGATTGAACAATAGTCCACGTAAAGGGCTTTGAGTAGTGGCTGGTCCGTAGCAAACACTGAAATATTTACTGGCAGAAATAGAGTAGCTATAGCAGTAGCTGGGGTATTCCCTGTGGCAAGAGATCAGCTACCCTGTTTCCTGGGGGAGTTGCTCCTCTCCCATGTGACCAGGGCCTTCAAAACTCTACTGACTCCCTCATGTCCAGTCTACTTCCTCAGTGGCTCTGCCTGCCCACCCCTTACAGGCATCTAAATCCACCACCACTTAAGTAGCCATTGCGCCTAAGACTTATGTGCAGATGAGTTCACATGCCATGAATCATGAAATACATGTGTTGTGCTTCTTCTTTTTTTTTTTTTTTTATCATATTGTTGCTCTTATTGGCAAGAATGGAGATATTATTTGTTGTCAAAGAAACAGAGATGAAAGGGCATGGGCTGATGGTTATTGATAAAAGACTTTAAAATCAATTCTCAATGTGTTGAACAGTCAATAAAGATACTGTATAAAAAGGGGAGCCATGTGGTCAGAACAGTAGTGGAAGGAGGACAGCGTGGCTGGCTTTTCAAAGTTCAGAATAGGAGGCAGCGGAAAGAGAATGGGGCAGGCTTGGGCTGGCGTGAAGGCACTGCAGAGGCTTGGAGATGGGTGGGCCATGTCCCTGAGGAGATATGGAACAGGGAGATGGCCAAGAGCAGGGCCCCAGAGACCTCCAAGGGTCTAGACAGGGAGGGCATTTAGAACAGAGGTCATTTCAGAGGAGACGCAGAATTGCTTAATCTCTGGCATCTATCCTTGGCTCTAACGCTGACTTGTGAGACCCCTTTCCTTTCGAGACCTCTGTTTCATCATTTGTGTAATGAGGGCATATTGGACAGGACTGTTTTGGTTGTAAGTGATAGAAACCAAACCTTAACCAGCTTCAGCAAAAAATATATAAAATTATCCCCTCACATGATTGAAAACATCAGGGCAGAAGTTGGCACAGAAGAACACCTAGATCTAGGGGCTCTAATTATGTCATCAATATCTCCCTTCATCCCTCTGCTGTGCTTTTTTACAGCTTTGGCTTCTTTCTTAACTCTCAGAGGGATTCCCTCCAAGATGGCCACCAACAGCTCTAGCCGTTTGTTCTCCCAGCTCAGCACCTCTTTTCCAAGTGTTCCAGCAACATCCCATGGCCAACTGTCCTTGGGCCGGTGTGGGTCATGTGCCTGACCCTGAATCAATCATGTGCCCAAGAAGATTTGGTGGCCCATTGCCTGGGCCTGGGGAAAGGAAGGTGCTGTTCCCTGAAGGCAGGGAAATGGACGCTGGGCTGGCAAAAGCAACACGAGGGTGTTGTACTCTGTCGCTGAGATCCCTCTCAGTGGTAGCGTTCTATGACTGCAAGCTGTGCTCCATGCATATGAATTTTTAGAATCAGCACACATCCAAATGGAAATGTCTTTTAGGTGGCAGGGGAGGAGGACAGCCATCATGCCAGGTTTCTCACTGGTGATGCTGGTGAGCAGATTGCTTAATTAAGACTGTCAAATTCTAAGTGCCGCCATATGGCCACACTCTCCAACCTGTTGAGTGTCTTCACTCACAAGGCTCTGGAGCTGGTGTAAATCTCTGTTAGTTCTGTTTTTCTTCAAGGGACTAAAATTTCAGCAACATATGGATGTTACAGGCACATCTCCCAATTTAAAGTAAAGTATTAGAATCACACGGATTGGTCTTCTTAATGAGTAAGGCATCAAAATATAAATTGGTAAAGATTAAGCATGGCTTTAAATAGTTTGAGAAGGCAGAAATCTTATTATCCTGTAACAGATCAAATTCAAACACATTCTAATAATCACGGTGCCCTCTGTCTGTCCTTTCCACCTCAATTTTCATGGAAATTTTTGTTGGCTTGAAAGCAAAAGGGCAAGAGGAACAAATATTTGTCATTCAAAATATCCTCGTGCACTTGGTACTTGTCCAAATTCACATTCTCCTTCAGGAGACAGAAAAAGGGGACAGGAAAGAAAATAAAATTGAGTCTTTACCATTTATTTAGCCAGTTATTCAAGACACACTGAATGATCAGTAGCCTACTATGTGCCTATACTAGCAGTACGAGGGATACAGCTTTGAACCAGATTGTGAACCAGCACAGTGCCTCCTGTGCTAGAGCTTTCATTCCAGAGGAGAGGGAGAGATAGACACAACTGAAATAAACACCTAAGGATGCAGGAAAATGATACATGCAAAACTGGTGATAAGTGCTATGAAGGAAATGATAGCAGGTCATAGCATAGAGATTTCCAGAAGGCTGCTTTAGGATAGGTGATTAGAAAAGTTTTCCCTGAGAAGTGGAAACCGGAACTACAAAAATGAACCAGGCAAGTGTAGAGCAGGCAGGGAGACATTTAGGGAGTGAGACCAACGAATACAAATGCCCTAAGATGGGAAGAGGATTTCCAATGTGATGTCCTCTGATCCAGGAGGGATCTACCATGTTATTCATTTTATCATCTCAACCACCCTATAGTATGTATCCCATTTTATAGATGAGGACACAAGGGTCGATAAATGTGTCCAAGATCTCAGAAGTGTCACTTGTGGAAAATGAGCCCTGATCTGACAACAAAGGCTCTGCTGTTTCTGTAGGAAATGTTGGAGTTTCCTCCCACAGTGACATGCCCCTGTCCTTTCCCTCCGAGAAAACACTGGGGTCCTTGATGCTACCATTGGGCTGTCAGGGTGGCACCTGAGTCATATTATCTGTCACTATCACTTACAACTGGTGATATTTCCAGTGGCCCAACCTCTCAGTCCCTCAGTTGCCTCATCTGTAAAATGGAGGTAATGTTTTGAGGATTAAACAAGATAATCCCTGTAAAAGGGTTATAATGGTGCCTGCTACACGCTCGCTCTCTATAAAGGCTGGTTGATGCTACCATTTGAGGAAAGAAAGCCAGGGAGGGGATTACCTGCAGAATGGACAGTGCCAGGTGGACCCACAGGTGGAACACAGACATTTCCAGTAAAGCTTGGCTTGTCAGAAATGGAACACACTTTCTTCCTTTTTCCTCCAAGACTCCTATTTAGGCATTTTTCATGTGCTAAAGATACCTGCTTCCCACTACACTATCTCATTCTTGGTCTCTTTGAGCTAAACCTTAAAAAGACGGTCCCTGAAAAGTATTTGAGAAGTGATTTCTCCTAAGCGTTGGACCAGATGTGAATCTAGAAAGATAACGAGGTGCACATGCAGTACATTACCTCAATCCACCAGTGGGGTCTGGGGCAATACCCTGTAAATGAAACATTTTGATATTTGATAGATCTGCATTAAAACATAAAAGACTCCAAGGGACATTTCATCAGTTCAGGTTTGGTGTTGCTGCCAAATGAGTTACAAAAACACTTTTGGTGTCCCAAGGCTTTTGGATTTCAGAATTGTGGACTGTACTCTGTAGGAGAACATTCCCTGGAAAAGTTGCTGACCTCGTTTCTGCTAAGAGATTCATTTGGCCTCTTCACACCCCAGCCTCTTCTGGAGGCAGCAGAGCATGGTGGTCCGGTCTCCAGGTGCCAGCTGAGCCCACCGCCCACCCTTCTCCTGCTTGTGAGCAGCTCGGTAAATGATGTCTTGGCAGGCCACCCTGAAAAGTGGCCAACCGCTGCGCCAGCCCATTCCATTCTCATCTGAAGCCAAAACAGTTGTCAGTCATCCAGGTTCCTTTGAATGGTGCATGTCAGCTTATTCCAGAGCTGTCCCAGAGGATCTATTTCTAGCTTAAACTGGTTTTAATTTTCATATGTATACATTAAATTCCACGGGGAGGGGGGATTCCAAAAGAGGAAACATCAATTCTGAATTGCATGAAAGAAATAATTAGTGCTTGAAAAACAGTTCAAAATACGAGTCAAAACCTCCAAGGAATATGGTTAGCACTGCATTTTTCAGTGGAAGGAAGTTTGTGGAATTCAAAAGAGAAAATGAGGGTGAATGGGGATAATTCACAGGAGGAGGGGGACTCAGCATCAATTATAGGCACTGAAGAAGGGGAGGAAACTGAGAAGGGGTAGGTTTGAAGCTAAGGGGAAATCAGGCTTGGCTGGCAGAAGCCCGTGGGGACTTGGGGCCAGGCAGGTGGTGCACAAAGACCAAAGAGGCATGGAGGGCACGGCTTAGGACCAGGCCCTGTGCCATCCTCAGGAGGGATTCCGCCTTACAGGTGGCAAGAGAAGCAATAATTCCAGTGAGCGGTTCTTAACCTTTTTTGTTCCACGAACCCTTTTGCCAGTCAGGTGAAAACCACGGACTCCTTACTAAGTCCACATTATACTGTTTATTATTTAACAAATATATCACACCCGCACCAACATGTTCCCACAAGAATAATGTTCTTTTGAATTTTAATTCAAGCTCACGGACCCGTTGTTAAGAGCCCTGTCCTAGAGAAAGGCATGGAGGCAGGTGAATGGCAGATCTGATTGGGCTTGTGGTAGTTCATCTATTTGGTAGCGAGGCCAAGGCAATTCTAGAATAAGCTAAAAGTGTACATGAGGGTTTTGATGCCTGTTTCAATGGATGAATGGGTAAACAAATTGTGGAATAGATATAGATGGACTATTACTCAGGCATAAAAAGGAATGAAGTCCCTATCCACGCTACAGTGTGGATGAACCTTGGAAACATTCTACTGAGTGAAAGAAGCCAGATGCAAAAGACCACATATGATAGGATTCCACTGATCTGAAATGTCCGGAATAGGTAATCCATAGGGACATAAAGCCTATGGGTGATTACCTGGGACTGTGGGGAGCGGGGAATGGCAAGGGTTTCCTTCCGGAGTGATGGAAACGTTCTGGAATGAGATGGAGGTGGTGGTCATGCAACTTTGTGAAAGTCCTGAATGTCACTGAATTGTACATTTTTAAATGGTTAATTTTAAGTTATGTGAATTTCGTATTAAAAAGTAAAAGTTGCCTGCTTTGCTTTGGGCATAGCCAAATTCAGATGTTCTGCCTTCATAATGTACATTTTTGTCAGGTACATTTTAGTGATGGGTATGCCCTATTTGCATTTCTAAGGAAGGGTTAGATTTTTCTGTGTCAGAAAGTACATTGTCAGCTAAAATCACAATTTAGTTACTTTATCAGTTAGGGCTCTGATAAACTCTAGCTAAATCAGGATTTTTAAAGAAAGGTATTGAATGGAAGGCGATTGTGTAGCTCTCAGGTTCGTCCAAAACCTGAGCAAAGAGGCATCAAGAAGAACAGAGACCAGGGAAATTCCAGGGCTGTGCAGTGGGAGCTCAGGGGAGTTAGGAGGGTGCCTCTCACTCCCTGTGCTCAAATATGCTTCTATTTCACTTTGTTTTCTTTCAATGCATCACAGATTGACACTTTTGTGAAAAACTGTCAAAATAAAATTTTCAAAAAGCTAAAAAACATGACTCAAATACAAATATAAAGTGAACATAGGTCAAAACTCATTAATTAAAAGTTAAGCTGATAAGTTTGATTCAAAGAGCATTTGAGGAGCTCTGTATTTGTAGGCAGTTTAATAAAGGAGCGTTAGAATAATTTGTTTAGGTTACCTACAAAGCTGGTTAATGTCCTACAGGGCAAATAATGAATCTTTTCTTTTCTACTGAATATCATTTGTATCTCTACTAGACAGCAATCTACAAATTAACATGTAATTTCACTACAAATTAACATGTGTAGTAAATAATGACATGAACAAATAACATTTTTCTAGACAATTAAATATTTTGTGAGTAGACCTGTTAAGCAAAGTCTCTCTATGATCCTGAAAGAACATGCCACCCACATTTTTGTCTTGTTTTCAAGTTTTAAGCAATTTTTCCTAATATACTAAAATATTAATTACTAGAAAAATAAAATTTAAAAAGGCACATTATAAACTTTTTTTTATTCTCTTATTTAGATTTAACAGGTATAATGTTACTCTGCCAAATTGTTTTCAAGTTTTGTACTTATTTTTTCATGGTCCCTTAAGAGGCTGGGCATACTTTTTGAATATTATTAAAGGAATATTTCAGTTTCAAATACTTTCCAGTTTTCGGTGTCTCCAATCAAATTCTGGAAAAGAAGCTGATTAACCTGACACTGGGTCAAGAGTGCACAGGTCAAGGAACTGGAAACCCATTTCATCAAGCAGGAGCCCTAAGAAAATAAAAACGAGGCATTCCTGCAGTGCCTGCGTTCTGAGAGCTGCCCGAGCAAGCTGGGGACCCGGGCAGTGCTGAGTTGTGACCACAGGACAATGTGCTTCTGACCCACCACGTCCAAACGTCATTGAGGCACCCACACTGAAGCCTTTGGTTGTGTGGCCAAACCATTCACAGTTTGCATAGAAATTTCAACTTCCAAGATATCATCGGGCAGCTCATGTTAATAAAGCAAAGTTGCATTTCTTAGAGCTCGTTCCATAAAGGAGGGCAGCATCTTGATAGAATCTTAGCGGTGATTCGGCTGGCAGAAGCCAGGATGGATGCGTCCGTAAGGTGGGAAACCAGCAATGGGTGAAGTCCATGACACGGGACTGTAGGACAGCAAACCAGAGCAAGGTGAGGGTTTTGCAGTAAGCCATGATAAGTAGGTTATTGTTTGATAAATGAGTTGTTTATGCAGGGAGCAGACTGTTGTCTCAGATAAACTGATCTGTCTGAATTTCCTGCCGAGGTGATATTTATTGGTTTAGAGTCTTCTCTTCCTTGGGCAAAGGTTTCTGGGAGGGAGCAACAAGGTCAGGTTGACACAGGTGACCACACGGCTTGGCTCCACGGCCCACTGATGCTCCACATGGTGGTCCTAAATCGTCATTTTCCAAGCTTCTGTCTATGGAGCACTGTCCTAAAGAATGAAATTAGGGATACAGTGGGAAAAAGAAAGGTTTTGAAGATAAATAAGTTTGGGGAATGGTTGAGAGTGATTTTTTTTTTTCTTTACAGTAAGACTTTTAGGTCTTTAAAATGTGAAAATTCCTAGTGAAATATTCTAGGAGGCATGCAGGCGTGCTCCAGAATCAACACGCTCCCCATCTAAAAAGAGCTGGTTCAGTCCTCATCCACTCCTACCCCTATCTACTTTTTAAACCCCTTCCACTAGCCCAGGCATCCAAACCAGGTGCTGCCTTCCCACTCTCCCCTGCGGGCTGGGGGAGAGCTGAGCTGCTGGGACTCGAACCCCATCTCTCTTCCTGAGGAGGGAGGAGTTGAAAATGTTTATCTTTTTCATTCTTTCTCATTCTGTTGAGCCCTCAGGAAACATGATAGAGTAAAATGCTTGAAAATATGTGCACCTGTAAAATGCAAAGTTTCATAGCAAAATGGCTGTGGAGTCAGGCTTGGGGGTCAGACTTTCAGAGACTCAGGGGACCTCCCACCATGTCCTAAACCAGGGCATTCCCCCGTGTCCCCCACCCAGCCTAAAAGAAGGTGGGAAATCCTCCTCCCAGGAATCCTGAGTTAGTTTTACCTGAGTCTTACAAGAAAATATTTGCAAATTAGGAAAGCTGTGTTCTCTCTCAGTAAAGCCTGGCTTTCAAGCCTTTTGTTTCACTAAAGTCTTTAGGCTGAATGTTGAATCTTTCTGTCTTTGCATTCCTAATCCAACATCCTAATCCTCCCCAAGGCAAGTGATGCCTCTGGCAATAGAGGAGAGAGGTCAAGTAGAAAAAGTTGAAAACAAAGACACACAGATAAATTTCAGTGAGGTTGTCCTGCCTTACAAGGAGGAAGGTCGCTCTGGAGGTCACAGAGTTGAAAGCTCAGAGGTTTATTCTGGAAGCCCCTCCTGGGAGTTGGGTTTCTAACAGCTTCCTGTCTTGGGCAGAATTTTTTCAAGGACTAGGTGGGTTTGAGTGGAGGCGGAGAGGGCCAGACACAGGCAGTCTTTAGGGAACTTGCAAAGCTCCGGAAGATTATTGCTGAATGGAGCAGGAAAATCCAGGTACTGTATCTTTAGCCTTCCAGAGCTTCAAGACCCCACCTTCGGCAATTATGCCCGTCCGGATGTCACCTGCATATCTGAGACCGAGCCATTTAAAGAAGATCAGGTCTGGGTTTTCTGAGCATTTTTAACTGCAGAAAACAGGCTTTGCAGTATTACAGGAGCGACCCAACTTCTCTGAGGCCACAGAAGCTTTCATTTTCACAAGCCACCCCCCCCCCAACCCCCGCCGCCTGTGGCTATACCCTTGATTCATAGCCAGTATGTCCCTTCTCTTCAACTCCCACTAGCTCCCTGATGGTCTAGAGAAGGCAAGAGTGATGCCATTAGTGGTCTGGGCACCTACTCAGTCTTTTCACAGCTGTGGTCCTCATAGCACAGAGTGGCAGCAAACACCCAGGTTCTGACATCTGGCTGCCTGGCTTTGAGTCGCAGCTCTTCCCTTTAACCGCTCCGTGACCTGGGGGAAGTTGCTTGCCTTCTCTGTGCTCCACTGCCTTCTAAAAGGCAAGAGTCAATGAGACGCTGAAGGTGAATCCGCAGCTGGCGCACAGCCCATTCTAGTAAATGGCAGTTACTTGTATTAATTGATATGATTTGAAGATGGGCCCTCAAAGCTCACTTTGAACCCTGTGCTTAAATGATGCATACTGATAATATATATAAGCTTTGTTCCATCTCTTCATCACCCCAGACATTTTCTACTTTGGAAGGAGAGGTGCTGGCCTCTCAAGTGTGGCAAACTTTTTCTTCCTCCCGGAAGGAATTATTAACCTTGTAAGCTGGGTCTTGGCACAGGTACCTGGCTGAGGGGTCTGAATGTTTTCAGTGTGTTATTAAAATGCTTCCCATTATATTTACATAGTACCTGGCTGGGTTGATTGCTTCATGTATCGATGGAACTAAAGTGGATATTGAATGTTTCGCCTGCCAAGGGCCTTCGCTTGGTTCAGCCTGAGCACATATAAAAGTGATTTGAATAGAAGCTTTGCTCTGTTATTTTGGTGATAGATTTAGGGAAATGGAAAGTAGCAAATTGATGTGTTTTGGGACCTTTGCCAGGTCTATCCTGGTTATGGATAACCCTTGCCCAGCAGACCAGCTGCTGCTCTGATAGCCCAAATCAATGGCCAATGGCACCATATTAGTGAACATGCCATGTTCACTGCAGTGAAAGGCACCTTATAATTCTAAATTAATAGGCTGTCTATTACACAGCAATACAACAGCATATTGTATGAGGTGATCAGCTCTTCACTGCTGATACGCTACCTTTATCATATCAAAAACAGCAACAAACAAGCAAAGAACATCCTTGGGAATGTTGAGATAAAATTCCTGGAGTTGGGTGAGGGATTCCACCCTCAGAACTTCAGTTTCAGCCTCATAAACCAGGGTGAGTGATGCTCAGTGACTGGGGCTGGGAAAATTCAGTGAGATAATGTCTGGGAGCATTTTCAGAGCCTGTACACGGTCCTCTCTGTTGTCCAGCACCTCCTGAGGAAAAAATTCCCTCTGTGTTTATGCCTACTCTTTTTTTTTTTTTTTTTAAGTGAGCAGGTGACTTTTATTTTATTTTATTTTATTTTATTTTATTTTTTGTAAAATGATATATAATACATATGCATATATGTGAATTTGTTTACATAAATGTTATTTGTTATATATATATGTATACTATGCCTACTCTTGAATGAAATGTGTGGCTGCCCCTTACCCTTTGCCACTTCAGTTTATGGTATTTATTGTTGTTGCTTTTCTTTTTTTCTTTGCTCATGTGTCATGGCTGGGAATGGCTCATGGCTGAGGGATTCAGTGTCTGGGCTTATCCAACACTCAACGTTCAAATGCCTGGGTCTGTGGAGGCTTCGGTTGAACCATCCCGCATGAGGGTCCAAAGCTTGTGTTTTGGGTTGAGTCATGGGTGGGGGTCTCTAGAAGCCAACTCGGAGATGAAGATTAGTGAGCAGGAAGTTTTTTAGGGGGTGCTGTGGAGGTCACCACTTGTGGAGGAGAGGGGAGGAAGCAGGATTGGGCAGAGGGAAAGCTGGGCTCCACTGCAGTCTCCCTGAAGGCTCAGCGGAGCTTACGAGGAGCTCTGAAGGCAGCATGGCCTTGCAAAGTGGTCCTGAGTCAGTGCACGAGGGCAGGCTTCTGCAGCCCCAGGGTGGTCTGTCATGGGATGCGGGCTGTGGGAAGAGGCTATGACTTCAGGAAAGAAGATGGTTTTTAGCTAAGTACTGGGCCGGCAGCTCAAGGCTGTCCCCAGAAGCTTGGAAATGAAGCTCTCCAGCTCTGAAGGAGGATCCAACAGGCTCATTACATTGTCTACCACAGCCATGCAGAAATCAAAGCCCTCAGGTGCCCATGGAGACAGTTAGCATCTTGCTCCTGCTGGCAACCCAAGTGATGTTTTATTGTAATGGCAAGATCTAAGTTTATCTGATGCTTTCCAGATTATGGTTTTCCAGGAGTTTTACATGAATCAAGTCACCAATAGAAATGTCATCCCCGCTCTCAACTTGTACAACCGTCTAACCACACTCTTTGATTCCCTAGAATCAATATAATTTAAAGGACAGAATTTAGCCAAAAGAGAAGAAGAAAAAAGAAAATTGAATCATGGTCTTAAAGCACAACCGGATTAGATTACCCAGTTCAAACACAAAACTTAACCAGATCTTACGAATTCATCATCAGTGGAAGATGCATGAAGAAAACATAGCAATGGAAGACAGGTGAAATTCCGATGAAAAATCCAATTCTTTGTCTCTCACCATGCCCTTACTTCAGTCTACGCTGTAATCATGTTCCACAGTTCGCTGTGACTACTCCCGATTCTTTGTCCGCATACAGCGTCATCTTACCATGCATTCTGTTTCGTCTATGTAACGGCATTGGTGAACTTGATTTCTTTATTATATTTATCAGGTATATCTCTTTCCATGATGTAAGTAAAAATCATGTAGATGATTTTTAAACTCCAGTTTGTGTTTCTTTCTTTTATTGGTCAGTGAGAATAAGCAAACAAATTTATAAGATTTGTTTACTTATTCCCAACATTTTCAATGATGTCTGTTTACCATGCTCTTTAATTCTTTCCTATTCACTGCTCCTCCCTCTCTCCATCCCTGCCTTTCTGTGAATTAATATTTTCTTTTATTTACTTGGTTGACGTTTATATATTTCTATTATTTTAATAATTTTCAATTTTAAAAACATATTAATATGTACTTTATAAATTTTAAATAATCAGTATCTTATCTTCCTTTTGATTCAGAAGATATGGAGCATGCTTTTCATTTCTTTGCTCTCTCTTCTTCACAACATCATTTAAAATTAATACTAATGAGCTTTTAACAATAAGTTTTACTAAATTATTTGTTCATCATTGTTGCTTGAATCCCCCTACTATTTCTTGGATTTTTTTTATTGCTGTTTATATTGTCTAGTATTTTTTTTTTTTCAGAAGATCAATGAGCGATACATCTTTTCAGTCATTTATGTCTGAAAAGCTTTTATTTCACCAGTTAAGAAAAGGAAAAAAAAAAGAGAGAAAGAAATGAACAAAATTGCTAGTTTGGGGTGATACAGAATTCAATGTTCAAGATATTTTCCATCAGCACTTTCACAATATTTCTCATATTCTGGCATTTTTTTCTTGAAGCTTTTAAGATATTTTCTTTATCCTCGGCATTTTAAAATCTTACTCTTTACTCCCTTTCTTTCCACGCCTTCTTTCTTTTTAATCCTTAGAATTCTTAGGGCCCTTTTATTCTGGTACCCATGTCTTCAGGGAAACTCTTTTCTTCTATTTATTTAATGATTATTTCCTTTCAATTCTTTCTAATCTTTATTTCTCCAGTTCCTTTTAGATGGGTATTGGAACTTCTGGATTATTCCTTATATCCTTTAAACTTTCCTTTTATTTCTTCCATTTAATTATATGTTTGTTCTGGATTCTGAGTTGCTAATTTGCTTTTCAGTTCTGGCCCTCTATTTGTTTTAAGTATTATTATTTTATTCTTAAGGGCTCTTATTTGTTCTGAAAGACAGAATACCTCATAAATAGAAAAATAACAATGTGTTCTTATTTCATGGATATGAGAAATTCCCTGATCTCTTGAAAATCTTATACCCCCTAGATGTAAGTTCTTAATTTTATTTTCTTTCTTCACAGTGATGCTTTTCCTCAAACGTTTGGTAAATCTTTATTGTGGCTCATTTGTGTCAGTTAAAATTCCCTGTTAGACTGGCTGCTGATCCATTTTTACAGCTTTCTTAGGAGAAGGGGAGGGCTCAAGCGCTGCTGTCGTGGCTTGTGTTCTCTTGTGTTTTCATTTCGAGTGAAGGAAGGACAAGGTGTCCTCGTCTTTGGGCATGGGGCCACTCTTGTCCCCAGAACAAGCAAAGCCAACCAGCAGAGTCACCGTTCTCTGCCTCCAGAGCAAACGTCCACAGTCACTGTTCTCCCTGGAGAGAGACACCCCCAAATTCTTAGTGCTGTCACCTGGCACAGTGGTGGGGAAGAAAGGGGTAATGATCTGATGCTGTGCTGGGGTGCCATGGCTAATCCCCTGGTTTGTGTCCCCTGGACCCCCTTCTCCTTTTGAGCCTGGTACCACCCTGGATGCACTGGTACCTTTTGCAGCAGTACTTTTCTATGGTTTAGATCTGTAAGCCCATCTGATTTCTATATTTCAGGAGTTCTATCCCTCAGGTATCCTACTATTAATTTTAACATGTGGTTACTTATTGTGGTGTGTCTATTGATGCATCTATGTTTGTACTAATTTAGGTCTGGGCGAGTTCTCAGCCCAGTCTGCCATCTTGAACTAAAAGCCTTTACAGCATTATAAAGCAGGTGTGTTTTAGCATGTAAAAGCAGAAATGTTTATTTCTTTTTTAAAATGAAATATAGACAGGAATTTTCTAAAGGAGCATAGATAACTGCAATTCTGAACTCACAAAAATAATTCTTGATCTATCCACATTCTTGAGAGAAAAGCAGAGTACATCTCAGGGACTTGGAGATGGAAAGTGCTCCTGGCTCTGATGGAGCATGTGACATTTTAAGGTGTGCCAGGCCCTTTAGGATGAATCTCACACTAGAAAGAGGGGGAGTGGGATGCTTTGGGGAATGTGCATGAAAATTTCCCCTTGCTAATGCACTCCTTCCCTTGCTCCTGATGCTTTATCTTCAATCTCAACCCTCTATAAAGAGTATATGCCCAAGGTAAGGAAGACAATTCTCAAAATAGAAAGGTTTAATCAATGTCTAATGGTATTGTTAGTTAGTAAGTTGCCCCCAAACAATCCATTCTCCTCCACAGGTTTGTTTTCTTTTATTTTGCCGCATTTTGTTTTGCTTTATTGACCCAGGTTATATTTAAAACTTTCAGAATTTAAAAATAGACACAAATATTTATGTACAAATATTTTACTTGGGGCATGATTTATAATAGGGAAAATTCATAAACAAACCCGTGGAAAAGTTATATAAATTCTGGTATATCTGTATGTTAGAATATTATGTAGACATTAAAATATAGAAAATTGCTCATGATCTAATGTTATATAAGAAAAAGAAGGTTGAAACACAATTCATTCATACAACCAATTAGATTTTAAAAGCTATATTTGATTTTAAAAGACCTAATAGAATATACTCCCCTGGAAATCCCTCAACAATAATAATGGGTTTATTTATGAACTGTTAATGTTATTTGATTAAGTGTTTCTTGGTTAATTTTTTATAGCCTAATGAATATATGGAGGCTCAGTGTATAACTATTTTACTAACAAAATGTTTACTTTTGAAAGTAAAATAAAACCAAAGCCTATTGCCTATAAGAAATGCCACACCTTGGAGATTTGCTAGTTGTCTTCCATGTCTGCAACCCTGCCTGTAGGGTGGTGTCCTCTTAACGAGGCTGTGTGGCTAGTTGGAGGGTGCTGAGTTCAAATCCTGGCTCTGCTTTTACTAACTGAGTGATCTCAGGCAAGTTATCTCACTTCTCTGAACCTTGGTTTTCCAGTCTGTAAAATGAGGACATCAATTGCACCTACTTCCTACTTGTTGGTGAAGATGAAGTGCAGAGCACAGTAAAGTACACACACTAAACTTCTGGTGAACGTTGGCTTGTGTTTTCCTAAGCACTGTCATCATCATTACTGGCCACCACTTAATGTGTTTTGAAGGGAAGACGCGATTACCTCCAGGCAGGAACAAACTACCAAAAAGCGTTTTCAGCCTCTTCGTCGCCCCACGTCATGGGAACACAGAGGTGCTTCCCTACTGCATGTTCCCATTAGAATCAACCCTAAGACGTTTTCTCTTCACTTCAAACTCAAGAGAAGCAGGAGGTAGATGTGCTTCAATTTAAGAGAACCATTCCACAAAAACAGAGTTAAAAATACAAATAGGTGAACATGTTATTTTGGATTTCATTATTAAACTTGACTGATTTGTGGAGGTCGTTTATCACAGTGGTGACTGAACTTCCATGAAACTGAGCTCCAGAAGTCACCTCAGTCCACGTGATTTTCTACGTAGACATTCTGGATTGGCGTTTTAGCATTTCCTGCACAAAAGTAGTATCAGATACAGTAAAAATATATAGGTGGATGAAAAGCAGTATGTCAGAAAAGAATATTAGCAGAGGTTATTTCTAGTTGGTTGGGCTGCAGGCATTTTTGCTTTCTTCTAGAACTTTCTTTTATCTCCATTTTATATTATTTTTGTTTTCTCAGGAATGATGCTAACGTTTTTAAAATCCTTATGTCAACAGTGAGCTATAGAGAAATTCCTTAAGTTCAACAAGCTTGGTTAGAAAAGCCGGAATATGAAGACTCACACACGTGCTTGCACACGCTTGTGAGTGCACAGGAAATGATTTTTTTTTTTCTTACCTAAGAGTCATGCCAGGGCTTAAAAAAAAAAAAATAGCAAGAATTTCCAGAGCTTGGAAATTATGGTTCAATTTGCAATTTTCTCTGCTGTGGTGTAAAGTAAGATTGGTGTGAAGCATTACAAGGTATCTTTCCACGTTGAGTACCACCAGGGGCCACCCCTGGAGTCCTCACAGCCTCCCTAGGAGGGCCACTGGTATTAGCCCCCTTTGACGTGGGACTAGGGCCACCCTCCTCCCACAGTCACATGGGTTCAGGCCCAGGCATTTTGGCTCCATAGCCACCATCTCCGCCGCCTTCAGCTACACTGAAGCAACCGAGGCACACCCACAGCAGGAGACCCGGCCATCAGCAGGGCAGCGGGCAGCTGTTTAACGGTGGTCACGGCCGCCGGGTGGGGAGGGGAATGTGCGTGAGGACCCGGAAGTGGCTTTCACTTCCAACTATTCTAGAGAAAGACAGGGAGAGACGAAATATGATATTAATTTTCTCTCTGTGTGTATGTTTCTGTTGGAGAAAATGATGTTGAATAAAATGTGGAGACACTAAAGGTGATTTTTCTTTGTCTTCTTCCTTTCCACCCTCTCTTCCTTCCTTCTTCCCTTTCTCCCTTCCTTCCTGCCTTTTTGGAAAAATAAATATAAACAAGACAAAAAAACAAAGACCTAGGCTTACTGCTAGAAGGCTCTTTACCAAGCCGTTAGGTTTCCTGCTCCCTCTGTCTCATACGGGTAATGCTCTTCTCCTTGGGCTGCTAGAAGGGAAAAATGCCATTTTGATTTAAAAAGTGGAGTTGTTTAAAGGAAGGAAGCATGTATGCTCCTACCACTTTAATATAGGGATTCAATAAATCCTAGAATTTGCCTCTAACTTGTAGAGGTCTGAAGAGATCTGTCCTATGAAAGAGTTCACTAATTTCAATTATCTGGGTTTTATTATCACCTCCTATGGGTCGCAGAGACAGATTTTATAGATTGCAGACACCTGAGGCTATGGCAATGGGGTTTCACTCCATTAAATCCAGGAAGCATAAGAGAAGGGTAAGATGTGAGAGGGCTTGAAAGGTATGCTCGTTTCATCACGGAAAATATGATCTGCTAAGCAGCTATGAGAAATGAAAGCAGGGAATGCCATTTCATGGGAAGTGCTATCGGATATAAAATGCTTTCTGTATTATTTATTATTCATTATCCATTATCATATGCTACCGTATCACTGCAGTTGTATTTAGTAAAAAATAGCAGTTGTACACAATGTAGACGAAATCCTCAAACTTTAGTGTATATCCGAATCAGCTGGGGGACTTGGGCAAAGTGCAGGTTTCCAGGCCCCGTATGCAGCGGTGCAGATTGCCTATGGGCAGGGTGTGGCCTGGCAATCTGCAATTTAAACATCCTTGGTGAGTCTGAGGCAGGTGGTGTGGGGCCCTCACTGAAGAACACTTTGGCATCGGTCAGTCTAGACCAGGGGTTCTTAACAAGGCGTCCGTGGGCTTGAGTTGAAATTCAAAAAGACATCATTCTTGTGGGGACGGGTTGGTGCGGGTGTGATATATTTATTAAATAATACACACTATAGTGTGGACTTAGTAAGGGTCCATGGTTTTCACCTGACTGGCAGAGGGGTCTGTGGAACTGAAAAGATTAAGAGCCCCTGCCCTAGATGGACTGTGAATCCTCACAGCACCTCTTAGGCAGGATGTTTTGTCCAAATTTCTGTTCCTCATTGACGCGAGGGGTTTATAAATCCATCCTTGGCTCCCAGAGCTGTTGGGAGGATTACACAAGAGTGTGCATGGGGCACAGCAGCCTCTGACATTTATTGTGGGTCTGTGGACAGCAAAAGTGCCATGTGTCCCCCGTGCTGTTCATCTTGGTGACCACCACACTCCCAGTCCTTGCTCTGCCTGGAACAGTGTTGGGAATTCTGGGATGCAGCACCGTGCTACAGAGCACAGTGCTAGAGCTCAATTACTTGGGCTCAACTGTTGACTCTGCAATGTATTGTGTGGTCTTGGTCAAGTTATTTAATCTCTCAGGGCCTCAGTTTCTTCACCTGCAAGGCAGGGATAACTATATACCCATTTCATAAGTTTTTTGGGCATACTAAATAAGTTACTATAAGTCAAGCTCTCAGAACATCACCTGGCAAATAGTGAAGTGCCACGTGAGTGTTGGTTAAATAAACACAGAACCTTGTTCATTGAATTCGTGCATGCACATCTTTCCTTTCTCTCTTTCCAACATAGCGCAGGTGTATTCTAGTAGCTGAGAGCCTTTTTTAAAGTAGAGACCACTTTTAAGCGCCTCTGCTCCCAAGAGAAGGAAATCTGTGGGTGTGAGATGGGCTTGGCAGTCGGCAGAGGTGGGCTGCTGAGAACTGGAGGCTCCCTGGGGTGGGGGTGTAGGGAGGCAGAGCCAGATTCAGCTCTTCTAACTAGGACAGCTGACAGGTAACAAAATGAGGCTCCCTCAGTTGTCTGATGAAGCAGCCAAAGCAAGATATTTAGTTAATAGCAGCTACCTGGTGCCTATAATTTTCAAGTCCTGGGAGGCATATTACTTTGCCAAAGATAAGCAGAGAGATGGAGCAGGGAAGCGAGAGCAGTCGGAGGAGGGCGGGGAGGTGGGGAATCTGTTTCGCCAGTCCCTTGTAGGTGTTCCGCTCACCTAAAGTGAACGCTAACGTTTGCTCGGAGTTGTCGCGGCTGAAATAAACGTGTTCAGTTTAAACTCTGCCCCAACTCATCTGTTATGCAAGTGGAATGGAATCAGCTCAGATTTAAAAGGCATCTCCTGTTTTTCTCAGCCAGCAGGACTTAGAACACTTGTTTGCTTAGATTGTTCTGCTTCATCCAATGTTTGGATGAAAGTCCCTCCAAACCTTCGCTGGCCATATTATTTTTCCTCCAACCGTCAACTCATAAGATAAAGCCGAAGCTGTATTAAAAAAAAACAGAGTTCCTTCAAATCTTAATTTTCTAGCCAACTATGGCTTTAGTCTAAAGCTTTCTCTTTCGGAGAGAAAATCACATTTTCACATTTCCTCTGGTTGGCTGGACTTGCCCAAAGATTCTTGGGTGATAGTCAGCAGGCTGCTTTGTGGTTTTACTGTGTGTTGGGAATTTTCTTCTGGGATTATACATAGCAGTAGAAAGCGTATGCACCACTCTTGCTTCACCCAGGACTAAATCATCTTTTCACAAGAGATAGACACATAGACTGTAACATTTTGTGCCTTGTTTTGTGTTATATTGTAATTAATTTTAATATAAAATACATTTCTTTAATCTGGTTCCAGAAACACTATATTGTAGAAAATTTGGTCACTCCTGAAAAATCACATGGAAGGAAATATAACCATAAAAGAACCACTTACAAATAATGATCTTTGTGTGTTTTTTCTTTCCTGACACATCCATCCATATAGCCAGGCAGTAAGCCAGCCTCCCTCCCTCCCTCCCCTCCATCCATCTATGCTTCCACCTATTCCAGGAAGAAGTAAGGGCGCCTAACGAGTTGTGTAGTGGTTAAGAATACAGGCTCTGGGGGAGTGGATGTGGCTCAAGCGGTTGAGTGCCTGCTTCCCACATGGGAGGTCCCTGGTTCAATTCCCTGTGCCTCCTAAACAACAACAAAAACAAACAAGCAAACCAAACGGAAAAACCAACTCAGGGAAGCTGATGTAGCTCAGTGGTTGAGTGCCATCTTCCCCCATATGAGATCCAGGGTTCAATCCCTAGCCCCAGTACTTCAAAAAATAAAAATAAAAAAATAAAAAACAGCAGCAACAACAAAAAACAGGCTGTGGAGTGCGATTTCTTTGTATGTTCCAATTCTGACTGTGCTGTGCACTTTCTCTGTAATCTTGAACAAGTTTTTATGGCCCCTTTTCCACTATAAATTGGGATTAATAATAGTGCCTACCTTGTATGATTGTGTCAGGATTTAATGATATAATCCACATAAGATGCTTGAGAAAGTGGTTAGCATAGAGGAAGCTCTCAATAAACATTTGCTATTCTTACCATTATTATTAGTCTTAATAATAATAGTGTGAAAATCTGATAAGAAAAAATATAAAAAATACTAAATACTTAACACAGTGCCTAGGTATGATAATTACAATTGTAAATGGATGATAAATATACACATACTTATTTTATGTTATTGAGATCCATCTTTTTCATAAACTCAGTTTTAAATGCCATTTTAATGATTGAAAAATATTCAATAACAAATATTCACAAGCAAATGGCTATATCTATGCTTTTAGATTATATAAAATTTGTATTGTTATTAGTAATGCTGTGATGAACATCCTATCACGGTTATTTCCTTAGACTAAATGCCTAGAAGGGAGACGGCTGGTTATAGGATAGAGTGACACAGTTTAAAGCTAAACAACATTACTACAGTGCCCATTAGAGAGTTTGCACCCATTTGCATTTCCATATGAGCTAGAATGGCCTCATTTTCTGTACTATTGCCAAACTTCTGTGTTATCTCAGCAAACATTTGCCATTCCAGTAGACAAAACAGAGGCTCTCACTGATGTTTTATTACTTGCCTTTCTTTAATTGCCAGCAAAGCTGAACTTTGTCATATGTTTTTTTACCATATTTATTTCTATTTCTGAAAATTATCAACTTGAAATTGTGCATTTTTCCATTGGGGTGTTTGTTCTTTTCTAATGATTCAGCCAGTGTTTAAAATTGCCTTTTGGAAAAGTCCTGTTTTTCAGTCTGTGACAATTGGACATCAGGCTGTTGCCGTGTCCTGAAGCCTCTCTCGGTTTACTATGATTTCCTAAGGTCTACTGTCCATGTCCCTTAAGCCAGCACCAGTCTCAGCTGGGTGCCGATGGACCTGAGCCCGTCCCTAACTCCTCGGTGGCTTCTCACTGCCCCACCTTTTGGTGGCTCTTATTTCATCTCCGTGATGTTTTACTGTCCTTCTAACTTCATTCTGATCATTGAAGGAGAAAGTAGGTGCCACTGGCAGGGAGCTCTTGCCTTTACCACGCCTGCTCTGTGCCTGCTCCTGGTTGAGGACACTTCATTCTCTCTACGTAATTTTAAAAACCCGCGCTGGGTAGACGGGCCCCGGGCAACCCATATCTGTGTAGCTTTCTCAGCCCAGAAGTCTTCCTTTAAATATGGTACAGGAGCCCCCAAAATAGTTCCCTTTAGCATCTGGAAAAAAATGCCTTCAGACCTTTTTATACTCAATGATTCATCTGCACAAGTGGACTACAGTCACAGCAAACTGTTTCGGGGACGTGTCATCGTATTTTCCGCTTTGCCAGCCTTAGGAGCTGGGCTGCAGCTCCTCAGCACTGCTGCTGTAGCACAAAAGCAGCTCCAGACAATGTGGAAACAAGTGAGTGTAGCTGTGTTCTAATAAAGTTTTATTTATTCAAAAATAGCTGAAGGGCTGATTTTGTCCCTGGACTAACCTAAATGAGTAAATGAGAGAGAAGAAAAGGAAAGGGGCCGATGTAGAAGGTGGAGACATTTATTTTTATTGTGCTATATATAAAATAAAACTTTCCATCTTAATCATTTTTTAAGAATAAAATTTAGTGGCATTAAGTACTTTTTAAATTTTATGCTATCACCACCTAAACTTTTACCACTAAAACTTTTTCTTCTCCCAAAACAGAAATGTTGTACCCATTAAGCAATAACTTCCCATTTCCTTCTCCTTCTGGCCCCTGGCAACCTCTAATCTACTTTCTAGCTCTATGAATTTGCTTATTCTAAATATTTCATATAAATAGAATTGCACAGTATTTGCCCTCTTGTATCTGGTTTCTTTCACTTAACATAATATTTTCAAGTGTCTTCCATTTTACAGAAGATAGCAGATCTCATTCCTTTTTGTGGCTGAATAATATTGTCTGGATATACCACATTTTGTTTATTCATTCATCTATTGATGGACAGTTGGGTTGTTTCTACCTTTTGGCTAATGTGAATTATGCTGCTATGAACATTGGTGTACAAATATCTGTTGGAGTCCCTGCTTTCAGTTCTTTGGGAGAGATACCCATGAGTGGAATTGCCAGGTCATGCGGTAATTCTACATTTAGCTTTTCCAGGAACCCCTAGGCTTTTACACAGCAGCTGCACCATTCTACATTCCTACCAGCAATGCTTGGGGATTCCAATTTCTACACACCCTCGCCTACATCATTTATTTTAAGAAGGAGACATTTTAACCCATTGTCATTAACGGAAGGTCTGTTGCATTTGACCCTGACGTCTAAGAACATTTTCCATTTTCTGCCTCGTGACCAGTGGGGGGTTGCTTTCCATTCACCCGAGTCTGCTAATGCTGCATGGCCTGGGATGTCCTCAGATCCCGTGCTTTAGCAGATTTCCTGAGAGAATAGCTCCCCTTATTTACTTGCCTGGGCCATAATCGTTATTGTGGCTGACCATTTTGATGATCTACTTCTCCAGAGCGTTCTCCTGTGAATGAGAGCCACTCTTTAAGTGCTCACTCTCCTTAACCTTGTTCCCTCACAGGAAATAATTCCCACAGAAAATCTTCTTTTCTGTTGTTCAAAACATACCCCTTGCATATTCAAATGCCATCGTCTCTTCAATCCTGAATAACTAATTTTGAGTTGATATGTCCATGAGGAGTACACTGTGGAGAGAAAAATACAAATAGGAAAACAGGATGGAGTTAGGAGAAGGTTGAGCTGCATTACGTCTATCACCTGAGGACATCGGAGATAGACTGTACATTTGGTATTTTACTAATAGCAAAAGCAAAGAGGGAAAATTTTCAGGTCCTCAGTTCATAGTATCCATAGGGCAAAACTGTGCCAGGTACTCAGTTGTTTCTTATTGGTCTTTGGAATTAAGACCTGGCAGGAATGCCATGGGTCTGACGAAGGAAGCACACATGATAGAGTTGACTCTGGCTGCATTGTATTTAAATATTGTACTGGTCAAAAAGCAAGCCAACCAAAAGACTGTGTGTGTGTGTGTGTGTGTGTATGTTAGTTTGTTTTTTTTAAATACAGTTCTCTAATGCCTTTTTCTTTCAACTTAAAGGAAAGAATGCAACTAAATATATGAATCTGAATGGCACAGCTGATTTAAGGTTCTCTAGGAAGACTATTAGCAGTCTTGTTTGAGTGAGCATAAGCTTTTCTTTGGCAATTGCCTGGCCACAGTGCTTCATAGGAAACTTATTTAAAATGCACTTTGGGATTACTGTCTCCAGCAACTTTGTTTTTATATTTTGAGACTCCACAGCTTTAATGCTATATCTAAGTAAGGGACTCCAAAGCATCTATGTATCAATACCTTTCAAATCAGTCTCCTAGTCTTTATGATTCTGGAGGCACTGCTTATTAGATGGTGGTTTCAGGCACCAAGGATCCTTTCCCAGAATCTTGATGTAGACCACCCTCCACCCCCCGCCCCGAAGGAAGGGTCAAGTTAGCATGGGTAATTAATGCCTGAGAGCTTGGTCCAAAATAAACACTTAGGGCAGGAGACTTACCCAAGAGCCATCCAGAGCTGTGGTTTTTCCACTTCGGGGGTGGCTAGGATGGGCTGGGCTGGGCTGGGAAGGGGCGGCCCCTTCATTAAGGAATGCCCTAGCCCTGTTGGAAGGCCTTGGACTTAATGGCCATCTCAACCCCCTTTCTTCATTGTTCCTTGGCTAGAGTTGGAAACAAATGTCCAGGGTGGACTCTCTGAGGTGGGCTATTCTAGCACTTCATTGGAGTTTTGGGTCTCAGCTCTGGAGTCATCAATAAATAAAACTGCTTTATCACAAACAGTAAAATAAAGAACATCTGTAGAGTGGAGTCTACAGGTTTACTTGTAGTTGCTGCCCTATGTAGTCTTCATGGAAATTTTATATGTTGGTCAGGATAAATGTTTTTATCTTTCTGTGGAGAGGAGGCGCTGAAATTCAGAAGGTGGCTATGACCTTAAGGTCATAAGGATGGCTTCAAATGACAGAAATTTATTGTCTCACAATTCTGGAGGCTGAAGACCAAAATCAAGGTGTCAGCAGGACCAAGCTCCATCTGAAACCTGCAGGGATGACTCCTTCCCTGCCCCTTCCAGCTCTGGTGGTCACCACAATCCTCGGTGTTCCTTGGCTTTTAGGTACAGCACTCTGGTTCTTTTCCTCAGTGTCTCTCTTTGTCCAAATTTCATCGTCTTATAAGGAGATCAGCCACATTGAATTAAGGGCCCACCCTACTAGTATGATCTCATTTTAACTTAGCCAAGTCCATTTGCAATGACCCTATTTGGTACCAGGGGTTAGGATATCAATGTGTCTCTTAGGGTGACACAGTTCAACCCGTATCACAAAAGCATAATGCTTAGAACTATGCCTGGCTCAAGAAGCAGTTAAAAAGAATTAGCTGCTGTTAGGATTCTCTCACACGCACCCAGCTTATTCACAAAGATTGGTTCTTGATGACATTTGACTATTTCCAAAAAATCACATCCACTTTCCATGAACACAGATTTTCTACCATAAAGGTTATTCCAAGGGGTGGGTCACCTCTGAACATAGTTCTCACAAAGGAAACCAAAATTATGCTTGGCAAATGACAGTTAGTTCAGTAGATTGAGTTATTTCATTTGCTGTCTACTTTGAAGGGGGAAACCATCATTTCAGTGTGCAAATTATTATCTCATTAGTTTATACAAGCCAGAAGGGAGTTTGGAATGGGAAGGTCTAAAAAGTATATTTAAAAAGCCACTACATGTTGTTCTGTCATTTAGCACTTAATTAAAATAACTGTGGTAACAACTAATTGAAGTGTTCAGTGCGGTTTTTTTTTCATGTAACAATATGTTGACTGAGATTTCCAAATTACTATGAGCATTCAGGCAGATTTGGGAATTTGGATCTAGTAACCCTTCAGCTCTTTTATTTAGAATGTTGGCAATCTGTGAAAATTATTTTTTACAGATATTGAGCTTAATAGAGAAATTGCTAAACATATTTCCACATTTGGCTCTCCAAGACAAAGTTTGTAAAATTTGTGAGCTGTGAACAGTAACTTTACTATGTATTTGCTAATTGTCTAAGAATTGTGTCTTCAATGAACGAGAGGGAAAAATCAAACCAGAAGTCAGAGCCACTGCAAGTAAAATCATGGGCAACCAGGATTCCGGAGTTTCAAGTAAATCAGTCACTATGGATTGAAAACAAACAAGGAAGCAAACCCCAAACAGACAAACCTCACACTTACTAGAGCCAATTAGATATTTCAAAGGAAAAGTCTCCGTTTTTAATATGTTACAAAATCACATGAATGCATATGTGTTGGCATCAGCAGTTTTGACAGATTTGGCTTAAAACAGAAGACAAGCAAAAAAAACTGATAAGGCAGTTTTAATGTGGCCTAAGCAATAGCAAGGAATATTAGCAGCAGGCTCAATCTTCACTCCAAAATGAGGTGGCTGTGCAGAGTAAACACATTGTGGAATGTGGACTGAGCCAAGTGCTGGGTTTCTGTTAATAATAGCTGGTGATGTGTAGCACGGCACGTTCATTAGAAAGTGCAGGTTTGCCCTGGGGCGACAACTGGGGAAAATGCCATAGATCGAGTGTTCCCCAAGGGATGAAAGGGCTGTCTGGACGGCCCTCAGGGGCCAGCTGCTTTGCTTGAGAATTGAGTTGGGATACTTGCCAAGTGGGCACCATTTCTTGCTCCCTCTGGGCAAGACCCCAGGAAGCCAGGACCCGAGTTTTTCGCAAACTCCGCAGCTGGCTTCCAATCGCTGGGCCACAGCACACTGCCAGCCAGCTCACTGGGCCAGGCCAGGTGGGGCCTCTTCCAGCCCTCAGCTACACTGACCTCCCTGTACCTTCTCCAAGCTCCTAACTTTGCAGTTTCACCACCAAGAGCCTCTGGAAAGCATCCACTTCTCTTCCTCCCACCACTTTATCTGGGATGAAGCCATATCATGCCCCCCCAACCCCCACCACCACGTCAGTAACCTCTACTGGTCTCCCTGCTTTACGCTAACCCCACCATCCAATTCCTTAACAGACATTTGTTGAGTTTTTCTAGTATCCCAGGTGTGGTGTCAGTTAACAGCAAGTTCCTTTACCTGGAACCATTCATTCATCCGTTCCTTCATTCAACACATCTTGAGTGCATATGACACATTGCGTTGTGTGACACGCTGGGCATATAGTTGGAAACAAAGTTCAGGCTCCAGGGCAGCTGGCATTTTATTGAGGGAGACAGTCAATTAACAAATAATAATATAATTCAAGTGGCAATCACTGCAGAAAACAGTAAGTAGGGAAATAGGATGGAAAGTAATGGGATTATCTTAGGATGGACAGGGCAGGCCTTCCCAGAGGGGTCACTTTTGAGAAAGACTGAAATGGAAGCAGGTGGGTAAGCTTTGTAAATATTTGAGAAATGTCCTCCGGCCAGAGAGAAGGACAGTGGCTAAGGTCTTAGTGAGTTGGGGGAATACCAAGAAGGAGGGTGAGCCTGAGCAAAGGGGAGAGAAGTGGGAGGTACAGTAGGGGCAGGGGGCATAATGGGATGATCACGGGGATCTTTTAGGCTTTGGTAACGAGGTTGGATTTGATCAGCCATGACCATTTTTTTTTTTTTACTTTTTATAGATACTTAGATTACATAAATATTACATAAAAAATGTAGGGGATTCCCATATACCCCACTCATTACCCCTCCCACACTTTCCCACATTAACAACATCCTTCATTAGTGTGCTACATTTGTTACAATTGATGAACACATATTGGAGCATTGCCACTAAGTATGGATTATAGTTTACATTATAGTTTACACTCTCCCGTACAATTTTGTAAGTTATGACAAGATATATAATGGCCTGTATCTGTCATTGCAACGTCATTCAGGACAATTCCAATGTCCCGAAAATGCGGCCATATTACACCTATTTTTCCCCTCTACCTCCCCTCAGAACCTCTGGTGGCCACTGTCTGATAAAAGTTCTTCCATTGCTAGGATAACAATAAGTCTATAGTAGAATAACTAAGTGTACTCTAGTCCATCATTCATTCCCCAATCCTGAGGATTCTGGGATGGTGATGCCCACTCTGCCTCTAATTGAGAGGGGGCTTAGACCCCATGGGGCAGATGGATGGGACTATCTTACTTGCAGTTGCAGACTCTCTCTGTTCCTTGGGACGGTCACTGTCCATCATCATCTCCTTGTTAGTTGTTCTGGGTGAGTCCAATGAACTGGAGAGTAAGTGTTACAACTCTGTTGAGATTCAGGGCCCGAATGGCACATGGACAGCCCAAAGGTTTAAGTCTCTTGGACATAAATCTATCAACTCTAGCGCTAACTATAGGTTCAAATATAAGGAGCAGAAGAGCCATGTGTAGGGAAACCACAATTAAGCCCAACTCTGTCACACTGGGGAGCATAAAATGGAAAGTAGGGCCCACTGGCAGGGTGCCAAACTCCTGAGCTACCTATGACCTTTCAAATGACACAAAGCTGATCATGTCACTCTCTTGTTGATCACCCACCACCACCATCATTCCTATGCTCACACCTAGGTAAGCCTTACAAGCCCCTTCATCATAGGGTTCCTTCCCACATCTTCACCCTATTTTCCTACTAGACTTTCTTTGCTCTCCAAGACCCAGCCTCACTGGTTTTTCTCTCTGTTCTTAGAATACACCCAACTTATTACTGCCCCAGGACCTTTGCATATGCTATCTCCCTTGCCCAATCTTTGTAGAGTTTGTGCTTTCTTGTCATTCAGGTCTCAGCCTAAATGTCACCTTCCCAAATGTCAGCCCTTCCCTGATACTTTATGGCATCACCTTGTTTTATTTTCTTCATACTACAGCTCAAAATCTGACAGTATATTATTTATTTGTTTATTATCTGTCTCCCTCCAAGAATATAGGCTTAGTGGAGAGCAAGAGCCTTATCTTTGTTGTTCACTGCAGGACGTCTTTTAACAGTGCAGGCACATTGTAGGTCACGGTGTCTCGATCTTCTGAGAAGCAGACTTCAAGACAGCCTTAAACTGCCAGAAATTTATTTGGGGAAATCGTGGGAGAAAAATTAGGCAGTGAGATAGGGAAGCTGGGAGAGCCATCTGACCAAGAGGACTCCAGGTGAAGGAGAGAGAGAAGGAAGAAAGCTTAGCTGGAAATGTCTTTGACTGCTGTGCAGTTCTAAGCAAGGCCACTGGGAAGTCCTTGAGCCAAAGTTGTCCATCAAAGGAGTCCTGCATCCAGCAGGGACACTGTCCTACTCAGCATCTGGCTAGGAGCAGAATGTGGGAAGCAAGGCCTTGTGGGAAATGTGGCAATGGATTCTAGTGCTCAACAGCTGGGGTCACTGATCACTACACCCCCTGTGGTTAGAGCCCTGAGAAGTGCATTCTCATGTCTGTCACATAGGTGTATCAAATTATTCTTTCAACGAACAGGTAATGAATAAATGAACGGATACATTTCTCCCTTATGTTAGATTTATACCTGGCTTCTCCTCTAGGTTTTCAGCGTCACTCTTGGCTTTGTCAGCTGCTTTTGCATTGAGCATCTGTAGTGTGCAAAGTGGTTTACATGCAATGCCTCACTGGTCATCTAGCACCCTAGATTAAGGAGAGTGAGACCCCAAATAGGGTGAGTAATTTTCCCAAGCACAGCAGCTAGGAAGTGGCAGAGCTCCTCTTTAAAGCTCATGCCCAAAGCCATGCTCATTAACTATTACTGTCCTACTCTACTAATGTGCAGTGCACAGAGGGCGCAGCCTCGCAGGGAAGAGCCTGGGACTAGCAAAGGGCAAGGAAGCGGGCTGATTCCCGGACGTGCAGTCACGACGTGCGTTCATGAAGTTGCCTTTAACCCTCCCTCCCCCTTCCCCTCCCCTTTCCTTCCACAAACACTTATGAAATGCCTGTGCATGCCAGCCAGTGAACTAAGTGCTAATCTTTAGTTCTTTGAGTCCGCCCAGTCTGTGCTGTATGGTACAGTAAACCATGTGAGACTGTTGAGCCCTTGATATGTTCTTGGCCTAAACTGAGATGTGCAGTGAGTATAAAGTATACACTGGGTTTCAAAACTAGTATGGACAAATTGTAAAATATCTTATTCATCATTTTATATTGACTACATATCGAAATGATAATGCTTTGAATATATTAGGTTAAATAAGTTAGATCATTAAAAATTAATTTCAGTTTGGACTTTTTTTAATGTGGCTATTTGAAAATTAAAAATGCCTATGTGACTCGCATTATAATTCTTTGGACGGGTCAGGTCTGTTGAAAAGTGGGAAAGAGTCCTTTCGTAGTACAGAGGAGTGTTTACAGACATGGCACATTTGAGCTTGTCGGTGGGAGGGAACGGGCGGGCATGGCATTCGTAGTGGATGACTCAGCATGGACAAAGGCGAGGAGAAGCCAGAAGGAAAGCTGCCTCCCATGATTTGGTCTGGAATCTTGGACAAGGGTGTTGCAAGCTGGGCTCCCTGGGAGGCAGACTCTGAGGTGGAGCTTAGCCTGCAAGCTGTTTAGTTCTTGGAGAGTGTCCTTGGCCTCCATCAGGATTTGGATGAGCTGCCCGGACGAGGAGTGAGACCTCGGGGGAGGTGGCTGTCCACAGCTGAGGCCGTCCCGGGAGGTGAAGACTGTCCCCACGGCTGGAACAAGGCCCTTCTTGAAGGGTGGTGGGGGCAGCACCTCAGAGTGTCCATGCCCACTGGCTAGAGAAAGGGAGGGCACACGGTGACGGACGGAGGCCCCTTCCTTGCCCCACGCCTAGGTCCTCAGGTCTCCCTTTGCTGAGTGGGTGGGAGGGAGACCAGGTCACACGAAGGCAAGCTGGCACTTTGGAGTTTGTGTAAATTACAGCCGAAGCAGTGGTGAATTTGTATGGGTAATGCATTTACCCACGGTCCCTAGAGCACACTAGAGGACAATTTCTTGGTGTTTAAAAGATTATCCTTTTAATAATTCATTGATCTTAACAACACAATACATCAATGGTTTACACCAAAGCCATGCTTTATCTGCAATGCACTTCTAAATTGAAAGGTACCATAAAATAGCACTTAACTTTTGGAATTCTTATGTTATCTAAAGCTCAGTTTCATATTTGTTTGATGATAATGAATATCCTGTCTATTTTATCATCTAGTACAAGCTCTACTTTAGTAGTGCAGGAGTAGCTGTGGTGAGACATGGGTGGCATGTATATGTGTGTGAGTGAGTGTGTATGGATGTGAGGGTGAGTGAGGGTGAATGCGGGTGGGTATTGTGTGTGAGGGTGTGAACATGTGAGTATGGCTGTGAGTGTGTCTCTGTGTGTATGTGTGTATGAGTGTGCACGGGTGTGCAATAGCACACGGGCAGGTCTGGCCTTACAGCTGACGGCCACCATCTTCACATGGATCCGGTGACAGGCTTGCAGTTAAGCATATTGGCATTCCAGTCTTAAGTGACCTGTTTGGTTTGCTGGGAACATATGCCTTTGCCAACCAGGGAACAAACCCACAATTTCCTCCTCCAAACAAAACCCAAAATGAATCATTATGCTTTCAACACAACTAGAATCGAGAATTAGCCAGAGTTCTCCTTTTTCGCTTGTTTGCAGCAATCCCATTATTTCCTGGCACCTGGCATTCTGGATGATGAGGGTGTGCAAGTGATTACACGGGCTGAAAGGTCCTCAGGGGCTCCCGTTGCTTTTTCTTTCCTTTTTTTTTTTTCAGGAGTTACTGGGGATTGAACCCAGGACCTCGTACATGCAAAGCAGGCGCTCAGCCATGAGCTACACCCGCTCCTTTTCCCACTGCTCTTGGAGTAGAGCTCACAGTCTGCACACAGGCTCAGGCGCTCCAGCTCCTCCCAGCCCCCAGCCTCTTCCCCACTCTGCATTCAGGTTCCCAGCCATGCCACGTTCTTCCCGCCGTGGCTCCTGCCCTCCTCTCTGCCGGGACTGCTGCTTTCAGAGTCCCTTTCAGCTCGTGAATTCACAGGGAAATACCAGCGCCATTGACGCTCTGTGCGTGCCCACAGCCCTGCCCCCAGCACAGCTCTCCTCCCCTTGACCACGTCATCGTTCCTGATGGGCTGGAACCACAAGGACAGACCCACACTTGCCCAAAGCATGGCCAAGCGCTTTGACATAGAGAACATGGATAAGAGAATGACCATAAGAATGAATGAATGCCAACAACATTTAATACCACAGACAGGCCAAGCCAGGTAAACTCTGGAAATAATGAATGACAGTTGAGAGCCACTTGTTATACATGATCTTGGCTGCAAGACTTCCAGTAAATTGATGAGGCCAGATTTCACATTCCTTGGTTGCAGGAATACATGAGACATGCTCTAGAGGAGACAGAGAGGGGATTCCTTCAAGAAGCTTAGCTGCAATGGAAGACAAGAGATAGGAAAATAACTTCACAAGTGGGTAGAATTGAGAAAAAGGTTCTTATGTTTTTTTTTCTTTGCCTAGAATAAATAAGCCTTAAACATGTTTGTAAGCTGCCAGGAAGTGGCCAGTGGAGAGGGAGTGATTGAAGATGGGAGGGAAAGAGAAGGATTGAAGAGGGTAATTGATGGGGCAACATCCCCAAGAGGCATGAGGGGTAAAATCATGAGTGTGGCTCAAGAAGTGAGTCTGGGAGAGGCCAGCGCCAAGGCAGGTGATATTTCTACCCAGCCTGTAGGCCTTTTTGTGGAAGAGTGAAGGAAACATCAATCATCTCCCTGGCTGGGTAAATGCCAAGAAATTCTCCAGCAGAAACTTCCCCATGCAGGAGGCTCGGAATTAATTGTGTGGATTAAGCATAAACCAGAAGGAACAGGAAAGTTCTAAGCACTAAATCCCAAGAACAGGTCCTTTTCAGATCAAGGAAACGCATCGGAGAGTGGTCTGGTGGCCCAGGACGCGGAGGGAAATTGCTAAGTGATCACCGCAATGCCCCTCCTTGCAACATTGTTTCACACGAGCTGAGATGTCTATTGATTTTTTTGCCGTGATTATACTTCCAGAAAGAGAACATGATCTCCTGGAATCTGTTCAGGGAATAAAAATGTCTGAACAGGAGGAAAGGATTTTTTTTTTTTTTGACCTTCTACTGGCATTGTTTTGTTGTTGTCACAGCTTGTTCAAGGACCCAAATTAGGAGTGTCCATGAAATCTTTTAAATATGATTATGCCTGATGATGAGGGTGTGCTTTGAGAGCAGTGCAAAACTAAAATATAAATATTTTGTGAACAAGCAAGTGCATGAGTGTATAAAGGTGATTAGATCCACGAAGGAATGTACCTACCCAGGCTCTAGCAGGATTTCCTCCCCCAAAGAGATACATTGCTGGGGGCACAGTAAATGCATAATAAATCTTTGTGTAAGGAACAAATGAATGACAGTCAGCCAGCCAACAAATATGTATTGGATTAAATGAATTAATACCTGATAAACACTTATAAAAGCATATGCTAGTGTTAAATAGATAGTCAACTATATACTGGATCCTATGCCAATTTCCAAGATATAACCCCAAATAAAACAGACAGATTCTGCCCCATTGATCTTAGGATCACTCCCAGAGGTAAGTATGAGTAACCTCATTTCCCAGAGATAAATCTCAGAGAGTTCTTTGGTGACTTGCTCAAGGTCACACAGCTGTTGGGGCAGCTGTGTGTGTGTGTGTGTGGCCAAGCATCAAACACAGGGCAGTCTGATTCCAAAGCTTGGACTGTTTTGCTTGCATCACACTGCTTCTCATTTGCCCAATTAAAATATGAGAGAACTAAAAGATGCCCATTGATGGATTTGAGGTGATTTGTAGAACTTTAAAGGACTGCAATTTTTCATAATTTCTGTAGACTTTGCACACACATGCCCTAACCCCTGAGAGCAATATCAAGCAGCCCTCCATGTTCTGAGGGTATGCCCCTTAGAAGTTAAAAACCATCAAGCCCACTGGGAAGAAGCGTTCCCTGGAGATTTGCTTTATAAAAATAAACAGAAATCAATTTTGACTTGTTTTCTAATCATGATAAATGAAGCCAGGTTAGAAAAAAAAGTCCCAGAGTTAGTCGAGGATCATTTTGCCAGGATGCATTGGTCTTTGACAAGCAATTAAGAAACCCTCTGATTGTGCCTGGCAGTGCCACGGCTCAGCACACTCCTGATTAATTCTCATTTTCATTCTTTCCTTGGGATTTATTTACTCGTTTCACCTGGAATGTGTTTAGCTTCTTAACCTCACACTCATGCTTTCTCACGGGCTTCTTTTCTTGGCTCCCCACAGCTTCCCCTACTCATTAATCAGCGCCATATTTAATTCTACTGGTGAAACGCCATACTTGTTGGCATCCATTCACTTATTCTCCCTCCCTCTCTCCCTCCTTTCCATCTTTCTTTCCTCCCTCCTTCCCGCCCTCCATCCTTCCCTTTTCCCCCACCCTTTCTTCCATTGAGTCATTCATTGGATGGAAGCTCATCTGATGTGAGCTGTTAGCAACAGGTTGGAATTACAAATCCATGGGAAGGCTGAAGGTTGGATAAATTGGAACGATCTTGGAGAGGCTGCGAGAGATGGAATCAGCATCATCATCTTCATCACCTTGCTCTTGGTTATTAAGCTCTTTCTCTAGTCCAGGCACTGTGTCTGCGTTGTTCATACATTGTTTCCTTTAGTTCTTGCAATGACCCTTGAGGAAAGTAATAGTAGCCCCAAACCCTGCTGTAGAAACAAGGCTACTGAGGTGCAGAGACCTTAAATCACATGAGTTGCAAGTGGTGAAACCAACTTTCAAGACTCTCTCTTGAATTATTAATGGGATAACCCTCAGCAGACTCTGATTAGCACATTGCGCCAGCAAAGCAGCTGTCCTGGGCACCTTCAGTGCAGAGCATTTGACCCAGCACCTTGGTTTGATTGAGTCTGCTTGGCAGCACTACTCACACGTGACCTCCCAGAGCACAGACTGGCAACCGTGCCAGCCTTCTCTGCCGGCCCTGCTCAGGGGTCAGAAGTGACCTGCTTGGTGCATGGCCCCGAGAAGGGCCTCACATGCTCTGCCTGTTCCCAGGCACTGGCCCCACCTACACATGGAGTGGGAGCCCCGGCTCCCAGCCTCCTTCTGGACTTTTCCCCTAAGTGATTTCTCCCCATCTGATTCTGTCCTGATTCCGATCCTCTCAGCGACTCACCCTGACATTTGCTTCATCTCACCCTTTGGACCTGGGTCTGTCTCCTCAACCTTTTAGTGATTCTGATTTCCTAACCCTGTGCTGCCTTGGGACAATGTCCTGGGAGCATCCAAATATCCTAAAAACTTTCTACTTGGAACCCAAACTCCACCATGTTTTCTCCCTCAGGCAGCAGCACACATAGGGAAGTGGGAAATGGACTTCAGGATACACCACGTGTGTTAGGGGCTTTCCTGTAAAAGGCCTAGACCCCTCCTTGGAGATCATAATGCCGTAGGAAAACTGAGGTCTGGAGAAGTGATCTCAGTTTGCTGAAGTTCTTAAAGCTAAGAACTGGTGAATCAGAATTGGACCCATTTCCGTCCACTCTAAAGCCCATTCCCTATGACCATGGAAGTCATAGGATCCTGTGGTTTTCTTCTCAAATGCTTTTTCTATTAAAATGGTAACTCATCATTAAAATATTTAAGCACACAAACTAACTGGTGCTAATTATGATATTTCAAAAGGCAAAAAATAGTTTAGATTGAGATTTAAAGGGAAAAATATAACTTGGCATCTTTGACAGTAAATGCAAACTTTCATCAATCACGGTTTTCTCTAACCCTGAAATTCCTTGGGTCCAAACCAAACAGAACTTCCTAACTAACCCACCATTTTATCAGAGTTGAAAACATGGAAATGCTGGTACTTAAGAACATTTCTGATGACCAAAGCCCTTGTAAGTAGATTTCTATTCAGTCCCTAATCTTCTGTCTAAAGAGAAGTTGAAATGACAACTTTCAGCATAAGTTGGGAGATGTTGGGTTTTCTTCTAGACAGCTCTTGTTAATTAACATCCCACTGATCCGTGGTCCTTTTACATTTTGTGTGAAATTAAGGCTGAGAAAAGTCACCTCCCCCCAGGATGCAGTGACCTTGGGAGGAAGCACTGCCTATGGACACGTAACCACACATCCCAGGCTTTGCTCTGTGGTTCTGTGTTGCTCGAACCTCCCCTCCGGACAGAGCGCGTTGTACCATGGAGAACGTTTAGGTGGAAGTCAGTGTTACCACAACCAGCCTTCTGCCCCTGACCAGCTGGAGACTTAACCAGCAGGTCGTCACTCCTTCCAGGCCATAATTTCCCATGAATGTGGCCATTTGACAAGATGAACTTACGAGTCTTTCACTGCTCTAATATTCTATGGACTCTGACTCTAATTATTGGATTTTAACTCTTCCCTAGAAATTTCTCACTGATTCTCAATGATTTTCCAGGGGAAGCAGGAGGAAACAGAGGGGTGCCAGTATCCTGTGAGCCACAGCTGCTGATGGCGGTTTTCCTACCCATAGGAAAGTTGAGACAGGGAGGAGGTTGAGATCATCTCTTGAATGACTTATTTTACAGATAATGATATTGGGCATTAAAGAAGTTAAGTAACTTGCTCAGAGTCACACAGAAATTCATAAAATACCTGAGCATTTAAGAATAAAACAAATATTAAGTAATCTTATTATTTGATCGGTATTGTTAAAGAAGATAAAAAACCTTGCGATATTACAAAATGATTTGTGTGTGTTTGAATTCTTACAGTACATTTAAAAAATATCATCTCTAAAGGAAAATGAGAATTTCCTGAACAAAAAATGTTTAAAATAATTGCTAAATAAAAAGTATCAGATACCATGTATCCCTTAAGCCAGTACTGTGCAAAAATATATATACAAGAGTAAGTTTAAGTAATTGAAACTTAATGTCTAGTAGCCACATTTTCAAAAGTAAAAACAAACAGATGAAACTAATTTTTAAGTAATATATTTTTATTTGAACGATTTAATTATCATCCTTTCAACATATAATCAGTATTATAAGTTACTGAGATGTGTTGTATTCTTCTTTCCACACTGAGTCTTTGAAATCTGGTGTGTGTTTTATACTTTTAGTACAAATCAGTTTGGACTAGCCATAATTCAAGTGCTCTGTAACCACCTATGGCTAGTGGCTCCATACTGCATAGTGAAGCACCAAGTCTTAAAATTTCCCATACCCTTTTCCTTTTTCCAGTCTCTAACAAAATTTATGTTTAAGAAAAATATTAAATAGAACACACTCTGATACAGACAGAGAGAGAGGGAGAGAGAGAGAGAACTCACTTCTCTACAACTGCTTGGAAAGATAATCCCCTATGCTGTATTTTCTTAAGCAAGCTGGGGAACTTTCTGCAGATTCCATTTCAGGCTTTTGAATTTTCAGAAGCCATTTATTAGAAGGCTTGTAACTTAATGTGTCCCCATGTGGCAGCCCTCCTAGGTGACAGTAAAGAGGGTATGGTTAGCCCAGGATTGGGCCTTAGTCTCTATCTCTCTGATGTGAGTCATCAGCGTCCAGAAGTGAGTTTTTGTTACTGCATCACAGCTCTGGCCATTCCTGAAGGAAACCCCTTGGGAACCCCTTTGAAGCCATCATCATCATGAGCCAATTTATATTATAAGTTGGGATCTACCATGTCCTGAAAAAACTGAGAACCATAAAGGGATATTTCCTTACTACAATATTAGGGAGAGAGGAATGTCACCAAAGCTAGACTTCCCATTGCAAGGATTTAAATGAGGGAATACACCCCACTTGCTGAGTACATATTAGGTGCTCAATAAAAGTTTCTTCCCAAGATCCTTCACTCTAGCTCATAGGTTACTTCTCCTCAGTAACTTAATTTTGGATGTAGAATTTTAGAAACAGAAATGGGATCTGGTGATTGCCTTACCAGTGGACTCCTTTCTTTAAATGATGGAGGCCAGAAAAGAAACAGAGCAGAAACAGTGGGCTGTTTTGAAGGGAAGGAGGAGGCCCAGAAGACCCCCACTACCTTTGCTCTTTGCCCTGAATAGGGTTCCAGAAGATTTCCATAGCATTCCCAGGACTCCATGACCCCTCTTTGAGCATAATCACTTTATTTTATAGGTCAAAAACCTCTTTTGGAGAGATTCAGTGACTTTCCCCAAGTCACACCGAAAGTTGGATCTGAACCTTGCCTGGGCTTTGACATGCTCAGACTCTCAGCTCAGTCATCTTTCCATTACTAGCAGGAGCCAGTTTTATTGTTTTCTTTGGAAGGAGAGAAAGAAAACAGTTCATGCTTGGCGGTGTTTCTTCTATTTTGCAAAACTATAAAAGAAAGTTCTTGGTGAGGTCAATGCCATGACAACGTCTGTTTTGTGTAAAGTGAAGTCCTCTGTTCCCAAGGAGAAAAACTGTCTTTGCCGAAGTTAGTGCCACACAGAGCTTTGTGAATAAGGGCTCCATTTCAATCCCCTTTTACATGAGTATTTTGAGTATTTCCTCCAAAGTGGAGATAATGTGCGTTCAAACCCAAACCGTGATCTGAGCCGCTCTGTTGTGTCCCTCAAGAAGATACGTCTGTGGCCTAATCCCTGGTACCTGTGAATGGCACTTTATTTGGAAATAGGATCTTGCAGATGTAATCAAGTTAAGATGAGGTCATCCTGGATTGGGGGAGGGGCTACATCCAACATGGCTGGTTTCTTTATCAAGGAAGGAAGTCTGGACACAGAGAAACACAAGGGAACACAATCATTTGATGGTGGAGGCAGAGATTAGAGTGATGTGTCTACAAGCCAAGGAATGCCAAGGATTGCTGGCAACTACTGGGAGAGGCCAATAACGATTCTTCTCTAGAACATTCAGAGGTAGATAGGCCCTGTCAACACTTTGATTTTAGACTACTGATCTCCAGAACTCTAAGAGAACACATTTCTTCTGCTTCAATCCCCACATTTTTTGAAAATTTGTTGCAGCAGCCTTAGGAAACTGACATAGGTCAGGTCTACAGTAAGTTTAGAGGGTCCTTCATGGGCACAGTCTCCTTTTCAGAAGACCACAAACTCAACTGCATACCATTTACCTACCAGCTTGCCCTTGTATCAAAATACACCAGCAGTTCTGCTCTAAGATCCTTCTAGAAGGTGTCTATTTTACTGGATTTAAAACAATAGGTTCTTTGGGGGAAATGGAGGATTGCATTTATTATGCTCATGATTCTATTGGTCCACATCATTTTTAACCTACAGAAAAATCCTGAGGAAAGAGGGATTACGGGTGGGTAGAAGACAAGTAAGTTTTGAAATGAGAAAGATAAAAGAGAATATCTGAAACCATGACCTTCCCCAGGTTACTGCCCCATGGATGCCAAAGGTGATAGGTAGATAGAATCTGAGGGAGGAAGTGCCTTCCCAGGAATCAACATTACAGAATATTTAAGAAAGTGCTAGATGTAAGACCAAAGTGGGACCAGCTAATAATGACCCCCCCCACACACTCATATGGACAGGTATGTTTAAACACAGGGCTGGTGCAGCTCATGCCACCCTGGAAGGTTATGTGGCCACCAGTTAGCACAGGCGCCACCCAGTCGATTGGCAACAGATAGACATCTTTTTAAAACATTTTTAAAACTTCAGGGGCTATATGTGAGTTCACCCCTTTTCCTCTCTTAGAGGTTACTACCATTATTAGCCTGATGGATATCCTTCCAGCCCTTTGTATGTTCGTTGAGATGGACCAATACACATATCAATGTGTGTCCATTGATATGTAGAGACTTGTAGGTGAGCTCTCTATAAAAGAGATATTATCACAATTAAAAGTGAAAAAAGAATAAGGACAATGCCCAGTACTAGAAAGATTTTGGATGATCTCAAGCCTCAAATGAGATAGGGAGGATGTCCTGGAGGGAGTGGGCGTGGGTATCTGCACTTAACATAGGCGTGGAAGAAGAAAACCAGGAAATCATTAGCATTCCAGGAGAGGGAGCACATTGAACGGGACTTTTGTTAAGACAGAGTTATTGTACTAATTAGAAGAGAATTTTTAAAATGTAATACATAATTTAAGGTGATATGTTTAAATGAAAAAAGATTCTAGAGATCAAACCTTGATTATGCATTTTTAAAATAATAAGCAGATGTACTGAAGAGAAAAATAGATCTTGATTTATGAAGGAACACTCTCACAAATAAGGCAAAAATAAAGAAAAAAAAAAGGAAATCGTGATTAAAAAGATAAAAGACTTGGAAAACATATCCAAGATTTTTAAGCTGTAAAAAATGACACTCCAAGAAAAGAGAAATAAAGAGGTAGAGAAGAGGCAAAATTCACATATAAAAAGAAACAAACCATCCTTGAAATGAAAAGAGCTTGCAGGGAGCAGATGTGACTCCAGCAGTTGAGCACCTGCTTCCCACATGGAAGGTCCTGGGTTTGGTCCCCAGTGCCTCCTAAAAAAAAAGCAAAACAAAACAAAAAGCTAAACAAACTAACAAAAAAGCAACTCAGGGGAGCCAATGTGGCTCAGTGGTTGAGCGTCGGCTTCCTACATACGAGGTCCCGGGGTTCAATCCCTGGCCCCAGTAACTCAAAAAAAAAACAAAAAACCATGCATTTTTCAGACCAAAGGCAAATATGGAGAAAATAAAATATTTGCAAATCATATATCTAATAAGGGTCTAGTGTCCAGAATATGTAATAAACTTTTGCAATTCTACCACAAAAGGATAACTGAATTAAAAAATAGACAAATGACTTGAATAGGCATTTCTTCAAAGAAGATATACAAATGGCCAAGAAGCACATGAAAAGATGTTCAACATCATTAATCATTAGGGAAAGGTAAATCAAAACCAGGAAAAAAGGAAAAGAAGTTTTGGTGAGGATATGGAGAAAATGAAACACTGGTACATTGCTGGTGGGAATGTAAAATGGTGTGGCTATCATGCAAAATAACTTGGCATTTCCTCAAAAAGGTAAACATACAATTACCATATGACTCAGCAGTTCTACCCCTAGGTATATACCCCAAAGAATTCAAAACAGGTATTCAAATGCTTGTACACAAAGGCTTATAGGGGTACTGTTCACAAAAGCCAAATGTAGAAACAACCCAAATGCCTGTTAGTGGATGAATGGATAAACAAATTGCGATACATACACCTAATGGAATAATATTCAGCCATAAAAAGGAATAAAGAACTGATACAAACTACAGTGTAGATGAACCTTGAAACCATTACGCTAAGTGAAATAAGTCAGACATAAAATGTCACACATTGTGTGATTCAATTTATGTGAAATATCTAAACTAGCTAAATCCATAGAGAACGAAAGCAGGTTAATGGGTGCTAGGTGTTGGGGGGGGGTGGGGGAAGGATAGGTAGAGACTGCTTAATGGGTTCAGGATTTTCTTTTGGGGTGACAAAGATGTTTTGGAAGTTGATAGAGGTGGTGGTTTCACAACATTGTACATGTACTACAGGCCCCTTAATTGTACACTTTACAATTTTATGTGAATTTCATATCAGTTAAAAGAAATAAACCATGAAAAAGAGATATTACTAGATACATTTTTCTGCAACTTCATTTAAACTGTTTCGTATGGATTTACTTAGGTATAATGTGCACATGAGACATTTAGGCATTTCTTCCCGTTTTTTTTCCATTTCATATGTGGTAGATGTTACTAAAGTTCACCAATGTCTGGTTCTCTTCTGTATCCTAGTCACAAAAAAGTATACTTTCCCACCTTCTCGAAAGTAGCCCTGTCACTGGATGGGCCCATTGAGGTCTATGTGCAGAAGTGGCGTGTGTCACATCCAGGCCAAAGCAGATAATTGTCTGGGCTTAATTCTCCAGTTCTTTCTCCCCCATGCCATTGAACGGTGAAATCGTATGTTGACACGGTGCTAATAGGAGGCTGACATCTTGGGCATCTGGGTCCCTGGGTGACTGTGGTGGCAGAATCCTGCTGCTTTACCGCGTGGGGCAGCCTTGTTGTTTGAGGTTGTGGAGACCTTGGAGTTATTTGCCGTCATAGCATCACCTAGCCCATTCTGACTGGTTCCCGCAGCCAGAGCATCCCTTCTGCCTACATGAGAGCCTTGCTCCAGGAACGAATGTCTTCTGCAAAGTCAAAGCATTAAATTGCTTTCAAAGCATCTTCTTATACATCCATCCCCTACCTTTTGTCCCTCGGCTCCTCCACATCTTTCAACTTTAGACTCCTCTCTATTATTTATTCACGGTTTCCCCAGACAAACTGGGAGCTCCCTGGAGTCTGCCCGTCCTTTTGCCCAAGCCTCTAGTGTTAGTGATTGTTTCATTAAACTCTAATCTCAAGGCTAATCCCTGCTGGAAAATGTGTTCTGTCCTATACGAAGGCTCCCAGACTCCGAGTCTCAAACCACTCAACAGCCTGTGTGGGTGTTTAGTGGCGCCTTTTGATAGCCATGTGACATTGTTATTTTTCCTCTGCACATTTCTAGTGTGATTCACACTGTATAAAAGGATTACCTTTCAGCTTGGAGGTACTAAATTAGAGAATGGGATTTCCAAACCCTGTATTCTTCTTTGGAACACAGCAAGGGTATTTTTTTCCTACTCAAAGGACCAAGGATGTTGCAGGCTTCCCAGCTGATGGCTTCTCTCAGCTTTGATCTGCAGCCAGTGGGGCAGTGGATGGGGTGGGGGTTTTGTTGCGACTGGCGGTGCCTCTGTTGGAAGCCATAGATAGATAGGTAAGGATGAGGAGAGAGATGGAGGCTCCAGGCTCAGCGCAGTCACATCTGGACCATAGCTCAGGGAGGGGAATCCTGGCACCTGTGCTCACGGGAAGCAGGGGAATGTCAGAATGAAATGAGAGCTTAAGATTTCACAGTGAATGGCATAGCTTCCCTAAGCGCTGACATTCTTTACAACTTTCTTGGCGTTCACACATCTCATTGGGGTGTGAGGATAATGTGCTTTGTGTGAAAAATAAACTTTTGCCAATGAGGTAAGCCAGGAGTCTATGGCAGCTCTAAGGGACTGTGTCCCCACTCAGCTGAATTAACCACTTTATTTATCACTCTCTCTGCATCTTCTGCTCCCCTCATCTCACAACTCTGATGGCTGCCTGGTGCCCAAAGCATTGGGTCATGGCCTCTTTTAGGAAGCGGGAACCTGCAGGGGGTTCTGCAGAGGCTGAAGCCTGCACCTTCGTGCTGCCCCTTGCTTGCAGTGCAATCCTGGATCAATCGCCCCTCCTCTCTGACTCTGTAAATGGGGTGTGGGGGTTGAATTGTGTTTCCCAATAAAGACATGTTCATTTTCCAACCAGTAATCCCATGAATGTGCCCTTCCTTGGAAATGGGGTCTTTGCAGATATAATAGTTAAGATGAGGTCATCCTGGGTTAGGGTGGGCCCTAAATCCAATGTCACTGGTGTCCTTAGAAGGGGAGGAGAAGTCGACACAGACAAGGGAGAAGTCAATGTAGAGGTGGAGGAAGATGTGTCTACAAGCCAAGGATTGCTGGAAAACACCAGAAGGTGGTGGAGGCAGGGAAGGTTCGTCCCCTCGGTTTCGGACTTCCGGCCTCCAGAGCTGTGAGCGCGTGCATTTCTGTTGTTTTAAGCTGGCCAGTCTGTGGACCTTGTTTCAGCAGCCCCAGGGACCTAAGACGCGGGGACAGAGATGTGCCAGATTCAGTGAGCTAACCCCAGACGGCTGACGGCGGTGTTCTGAGGAGTCACGTGGGAGCAGCGCGCAGATGCTCAGGGGCCTTGACGGGCGCGGCACCCGGGAAACTCAGGCGTTCAGAGGCTGCCGTTCTCCTCTCGGGCGCCTCCTTACGCACGGCCCTACGTGATGCCCTGAGCCAGGATCCCCCGTGGGCCAGGACCCAGGCTCCTGCTGGGAATCCTGACTCTCTTGCTGCCCAATTCCCCAAGAGCCCCATCCTCTGCCTGCTCTGAGCTGCTTCCTTCCACCGGCTCATGCTGACGGCCTGGAGCCCTGGCTGGGCCGAGGGCCCTGGGTCCCCTTCTGCCTTTTGCAGCCACCCTGGACTTCCAGGCTCCCCTCCTGAGCAAAGGTGCTCACTCCTCATCGTGCCACTCTCAGAACACCCCAAATCTCGCCGGTCCAATTTGACATCTGCCCCTGCCCTCCCCGGGGTGCCTGGCCTCACCTTGGTCACCTGTGGGCAACAGCTGTGCGTCACTGCTCTTTCCCCCAAATCCCCAGCCCACTCGCTGCCATCCCTTGCCTGTGTCCCTCTTCCCCAACTTCAACACTGCAGCTTTGTGTTAATATGCAAATTAAACAATTGTCTTGTGTTTTTTTTTTAATCTATTTAGTAAACTCATCAAGGATGGGAATCAGCGTGACTAGAACTTTCTGTCACATGTCATAGAAACTAAATGAGCTAGCTTAAGAAAATTA
>JAQZBX010009116.1:0-46706 GCA_029593785.1 Cabassous unicinctus
AGGGAAAGCAGCTTCAGTTCCACGACAGAACCCACTGAGCTGCCCGAAGCCTGCGTTTTCCATGGGCCTGGAGTCTTGTGGGCCGACCAAGAGCATGCCTCGGGCCTGCCTCTGTGCTGAGAGCCCAGGAGACCCCTGGTGAGCTCCTGTGCTGCCCACGGGGAAGCAGAGAAGAGACCCAGAGTATTACCTGGACCAGCCGGCTGGAAGCACAACACTGATTTGAAGTCCAGGTTTTAGATTCAAAATTCAGGGACATTTTGCCTTCCTTGTCATAATAGACCCAGGTTTATTTTCTTCGAAACATAAGAGTCTGGCATTATCTGCCCTTCCACAAAACCGATGCCATGCTAGATGGATCCACTGGCCCTGCAGCTTGTGTGGCAAGGTGGGGGTATGTGGCCAGGGGGCAGTTGATGGGGTCGGGGGGTGTCTCAGGCAACTGCTGTGAGGAGCAGGCACTTGCCACGGGGCTCCTTGGTGAAGTCAGAGTGGGTCGGCTCAAGTTTCGGGGAAAAGTTAGGTGTCTTAGGCACTCCTGGCTCTTGGGCCTGGCTGGTGCCTGCTCACTGCTGGGTGCCACATGGAGCTGAATTAATTGCCCAGAGCTGTTGCACCTCAAGTTTTACCGCTTTTCCCTTTTGTTTCATTGTGAACTCAGAGCCTCGCACCATCTCTTTGGCCCTCCCTCCACCCCGACCTCTCGGCAGTTGGTACGGGTATTTCTGTAGGTTTCGGGAGGAACGAGAGAGAGAACTTCCTCCTGCATCTGCAGCCTCAGCATGGGACCCCTCGGTTCTTTCCAAGTGTGAAGGTAGGACCAGATTTGAGCTCAGGGGTCTCCTGAACTTCTCACTCTAGTGGTTGCTTGGGGGGCTGCTGGGGAAGACCAGGCTCAAGCTGGCAGCTGAGGCAGCCCCCAGGGGAGACTAGGAAGGGTGTCTCTTCCTCCCAACCTCCCGGCCCTGCCCCTCCATTTTCCCCTTCCTCTTCTCCATTTTCTCCCAGCACCCTCACGGGGGCAGACACAGGATAGTCTCTATTGAGTGCGTTGATTTGAACTGGATTCTATTAAACTTAATTGACTGGAATGTCTATGTCATTTTATTTTTGAGGAGTTAAGTTTTAACTTCCCAAGTAGTTCACAAATACCTTCTTGTCAAAAGAGAAACCTCTCAGTTAAGGGCCCTTGGCCTCCCACCCTCATCGCAGCCTACTCTTTCCTCACTAGAGAAAAGGACCCGTTAGCTCTCAGGAGTAGCTCCTTCTAGACCCTTTTCTTTGTATTTACATTAGACGCGAATACACACGTTTGCAATAATGACATGGCATCATTGCATGTGATGTCTTGCAGTTCTCCAGTTTTGCCCACCTTTGTGCCTTGCCGGTACGAGCTGCCTCGCTCTCCTCACCCACTGAGTCGTATCCGTTAGCACGGGCGTCCCACACCATAGCCCATCCTGATGGGCTTTCGGACTGCTGCCTGCTCCTTTTGTGGTTATTTCCTGTGCTGCATCTTACCTTCTTGTGCAAATGTACAGGTGTTTCCCCCACCAGGTGCCAAAAAGTGGGAGTCCTGCCTGGTTTTTCCAGGAACTCAGTTGCAGGCTCCTTCTGAACCCCTCTGCACTGGTGGACTCCATGCCCTCAGGACAGAACACACAGGGAGACTCACTGCTGCTGCTGCCGGCCCAGTCTCTACTGCATCTCATCCTGAGCAACGCCTCTCCCCATAGAGCGCTGCCTAGACTCCTATAGCACCTCCCGACACTTTGCCCGTGCTCCCCTCTGCCGTCCCCGTGCTGCCTGCTTCCTTAGCCTGGCATCGCCCTTCAAGGCCCGATTCAGAGGCCCCCTCCCCTCCCGTGGCTTCCCGGGGCCCCTATGCTGACCCCTCCTTGCCCCTGACATACCATGCTCTAAGTCACACTTCTCCACCTGTCTCCTCCAGCAGAGGGTGGGGTGGCAGAGGGCAAGGGCTCTGCCTTCTCATCCGCGTCCGCACTGTCCAGCAAGGCACCCGGCCCAGAGCAGCTCTGAGGACACTGCGTCACATTGAACAGAATTGGGGCATGTGGGAGGCCTCCTGGAAGGCAGGACCTTTGAGACAGGCCTTGGGGCAGGCCCGCTGTGAAGCCTCTTTCAAGAGGGCCTTCCAATTAGACGCAGTTGCGGGAGCTGGGGCATGGCGTGCCCCTGGTAGGCACTGCAGGGCTGCAGGAGGTGAGCGGGCCAGTGATGAAGGTCAGCCTGGGCCCCGCCGGGGCGTGAGCACCGGGGACCTGCGACCTGGAGCAATGGCACCTAGCCAACTGGGCTGCACAGAGGAGTCTGAGTGGGAAGCAAGGCCCGGTGAGTGGGCCGGGACTGCGGGCTTGAGGCAGGTGAGCGTCAGCTCTCGGCTGTGGGCCGTGGGAAGGCGAAGGCTGACCCCGGCTCCCTGAGAACCTGGCAGGCCCCGAGTGCTGTGCTCGGCACTTCCTGCCTGACGTCTTCATAGAACCTCTGTGGCCCGGGATATGCCAGCCCCGCCTTCCTGGCGAGGAGACCGAGGCTCGGACAAAAGTTCCAAAACAAGCCCAAAGCTCCAAACCGGAGCTGCAGCTCCAACCTCAGTGGGTCTGGCTGGAGCTCTCGGGTCTACTGCCTGCTAAGAGGGGTGGGGGGCTCCCAGGAGGCAGCGCGGGTCTGGTCCCGAACACAGATGTCAGCAATGTGGGGCAGGAATGAGACCGGCAGGAGGCCTACTCAGCTGGCTGTGCCCAGCAAACAGGAGAGCAGCGAGGGCAGGCAGAGCCGTTTAGTCTCTGGACTGCAAGGCCCTGTAGTGTGACAACTAGAGTGATGAGGAAGAGAGTCAGCTTGTAAAGAAAGGCCGTGCTCAGGCTGCTGCCAGCATGGGGATGGGCCCCCGGGGGGTACGGCTCTCTGGGGTGCTGTGAGCCCTTCATATCCTTCATCCCCCGAGGCCCTGCCACACTGCCAGGGAGGTAGCGTCTCCCCGCTTTTCAGGGCTTCACCATTCAGAGGACACTCCTTTTCCTTCGATGCTCCTCAAGGAAAAGGATGAGGCTGAATTTGAAACAACCCAAACCCATGATCCCCTGCTCAGTCGTCATAGCCCCTCGGATTTGGCCCTGGAACAGGTTATTCTGTGTCTCAGGAAACCCACCAGGGACAGCTCCAATTGTGTAAGATAAATGCTGATGTGGTCACGAAGGCGCCTCTTTCTATTCTTCCTCCATCTTTATAATAACAATAATTATTGTCGTTGTCATCAGGCATCAAGGTCTTGACAGCTGCCCCTGCCCGCGGGGCAGGGAGGGGTGCATGGGGCCTGGGTCCCCTCTCTGGTCTTGACCCGCTGCCAGCCGCCCTTTCTGGCCTCTGCAGGGGGTGGGGAGGGGTTGGGGCCATACTGTCCCCGACCGTGTGGCTGGGAAGGGGGGATGCCTGAGTGCAGATGGCAGTGCTGAGCGCCTCCCCTGTGCGGGCACAGAGGCAGATCGGGCCGGCCCTGCCAAGGAGCTTGTGGGCAGCAAGGGGAGGCAGGGAGCTAAAAGGGTCCAGTTACACCCACCCATGCCAGAGTCAAGGGGAGCCAGGTGGCAGGGGCTGTGGGAGCTGGGGTGGCGGGAGGGGTGGGGTGGAGAGCAGTGTGTGGGTAGCAGGTCAGGTGGACAGGCAGTGTCTCAGCCAGGGCGCAGAGCCACGGGATGCCACGGGCATCTCCGGCGAAGGTGTGACTCGATGGGAGCGCAGGATGTGAGACAGTGGTGCAAAGGGGTGGGGCCGGGGGCACGCAAGCAGCTTGGCCCCAGGGCACCAGGGAGCCGCAGAAGGGTGGTCTGAAACCTGGCCGACAAAGAGGTGGCCTCAAGACCACCTCTGCCACACTGGGTCCACTCCTTGGGGATTCCCAGCCTGCCTGGGCCCTCTTCTCAGGCCGGGGCTTGCCCGGGCCTGCAGAGAACATGCAGGTGGGTAGTATGTATGCCTCTGTAGCGACGGCTTCTCTGGGCCCAGCCCAAAAAGTTAGAGCCGGCTCCCTTGGCTTGTCTCCCAGCAATTCTTTTACCCACCCACCCCAAATAAAACCCCAGAGATACTGTTTAAAATACGTATATATATCTCTAATTGTATGGCAAACAGAAGAACCAACCACTGATGTAATTAAATGTAAAGTTTTATGAGACAACACATGCGTGGAGGGTGGCTGGGAAGAGACGCAGAAAGCTTCGTGGCAGGCTCCTCGCCACTGCCATGGTTTCCACTGCCATGGAGGTTGTTTGTGAGGCCACCGGGCACAGCAGCGCCCCTCACTCTACCGAGTCTGGCTTGGGAGAGGGCCATTCTCTGTCGAGGTGCCTTCACCGACCTGGCCCTGTGGTGGGACCGCTGGTGAGCCAGCAGGCCCGGCCTGCCCGGGGGAGGCTGTCGGCCCAGTGCAGGAGAACCCAGCAGCCAGCTGGAGGCACGGGCATGCAGCTAGAATCACCGCAAGGTGTTAGGCCTGCCGTGGGGGAGCATTGCAGGGGGCTTGGGCTTTCTGGGGGACCCTGAGACCTGAGGGGTGAATAGGATTTAGCTGGGATGGCCTGAGGGGAGGAGAGTCAGGGAGGCAGGAGAGGGCGTGCCTGCACGAGAGGCTGGGTAACTCTGGGCAAGCTGTATCCAAGCACCTGATTGGACTTCAGGGTCATGAGCCCGGCCTGGAGGTGGGGGGCGGGGCAGGGAGCCCACAGACAGATGGACGGGCAGTGCCCTGCCCAGCTTTTATCTTGGAATCGTGCCTTCAGGTGTCTGCGGGTCCCCCGAGACTTCCGGCGGTCCTCTTTTCCTTTCCACAGGGGCGCCCTCTTCTCAGCAGGACTCCCTTGGAAGACAGGGCTCCCTGGCTTTCTGGGCCCCTCTCCTCTTCTGTCTGAGGCCCTGTTGGAATTTTTGCACAGAACTAGCTCCCACCTCAAGTCAGCCACACAGTTCCCCATCTCGTGGAGGGAGGCCTAGGCAAGAGGGAGATGGGCCAGCTGGGAGGAGAAGCCTCTCACATGCTGCCAGGAGCCAGGAACATATTTTCTGGCGCAGGTGCCCAGAGGGTGGGCAGCCAAGGAGGCCTGCTGAGAGCCGGGCCAGCCGAGCCGCTGGGGAGAGGGCCCTCCTCCTCCTCCTTACTTGCCTGGGCCATTCCCTCCTCCTCTGCCTCATGAGCCCCACTTCCCTGAAGAGCTGTTTGGGGCCCAGAAACTCAGAGAAGCAGCTTTGGAGCCAGCAGCATGGCTGACAAGTAGCCGGTCCCACTTCTATGTCACCAGGAGGTGGGGGCTAGGGGGACTCGAAGCAACAGAGGCTCCAAAGAGGCTGGAAGGACTGGCCCAGCCCCTGTGTCCCTCTTCCAGGAGGCACCCCTCCCTGGTAACGGGGGTGCATGCATTAGCCCACCTCAGGGCAGCCGTGGGTGCCACTCCTGGTCTGTTAATCTGTCACAAATGGAAATGCCCACAGTACCAAGTGGCAGTGAGCGTGTGGGCAGCGGGCCTCTTCCTGCTCTGCTGGGAGTGGGATAGACCAGCCCTTTCAAAGAGCTGCTGGGAAGTCCTCATACAACCACAAAGGTGTCTCACAAAAACACCACAATGTCCCATCCAGGGAGCTAAGCTGGAGACCTCTGTGCGCGTGGAAGAGTTGACACGTGCAGCGGTGCAGAAAGCAGCCGAAAAATAGCAGCCCCCGCGCCCGGCAGTCAGGGCAGAGAAAAATAAACAGGGGTGCTCTCCCGTGTAGAAACCCCATCCAGCCATCTGAAAGAATGGCCCAGATCGCCATATATCCCACTGTGAATAGATGCTGAAAGCATCCTGCGGGAGGAATAGAGTTAAACACTCCTACGGTACCAGTTGCACAAATGAGCAAGCAGACCTGCGGCTCACGGAGGCAGATGTGTACGTAAACGTATAAACTAGAAGGCCACACATGGGATTCATGAAGGTCACTAAGCAGGGCAGTGGGGGAGGGTCTTCAACTTGAGGTCAAGACCTGAAGTCCACGTGACAGCACCTTAATAGTCGGTCCCAGGTTGGGGGAAACACAGGTATTTGAGACATCATTGGATTGTCTCTACCTTTTTGAATGGTTTGCATTTCTCTAAAACTGAGTGGGTGGGAGTTGAGCCCCAAGGCGGGCCTGACGGGCCCTTCTGGGCAGGTCTGGAGGAACCTGCGCTGAGGTATTGGCTGCCCAGGAGCCCATGCCGCTGCCCTCTCCTCACACAGAGTCCTGAGGAGTTTGGTGCGGGTGGGATGCCATTAATGCTAGGCGGGGGGGTGGGGTGGGGTGGGGAAATGTCTTATCGGTCCACAGCTGAGCTAGAAGAAGAGGGAGAAGTAAGAGCAGCCAAACTGAAACCTTATTAAACAAAATTGGTTAGGTCTGATGGAGCCAAACCTGGGCTGGTCTTTAAAAGCTTATTTCATCTGTCCCCCTCCGGTCTGCACGTCTTTGAGTGGAAGTAACTGATCCTGCGGTAAGCTTATTAGTGTCAAGCCTTGTGTGTTTCTTTTCCTCTCCCGTTTACATTTGATTACGTAATGATGAAGTTGCCAGGCCCCGACTCTAGCCTTTGGCATAGCCAGGAGCTCCCAGGCTCATTAATGGAACGAAAATGGATAATAGAGGTCCAATCTCATTACAGCCAAGACCATTATTACAAAAATCTCTGCACATCGCAAAGGCTGCAGAATGCAAGGCGATTGCCCACTTCTTCCAAGCATCTGTTGACTCTCTAGAACACTAGAAGGGCCCCCAACCTTGTTCTACCTCTGTGGTTCATTGTAGCAGTCTTGGGCCCGTCCAGTGCTTGCCCTACACGAGCACTGCTGGTGAAGAACTCACTGGGTGTTAGGTGAAATTCACTGTCCAGGATGGCATTGTATTTCATCTTGTTGGGGAGGAGATGTGTTTTAATGTCACGATGTTGTGAAAGAACGTGGGCTCTAACGACCGACAGATCTGGGTGCTTGGGGACGGGTCGTAACCTCTGGGGGCTACAGTGTGCATATCTGTAAAACGAGATCGTCGTTAGCCATCCAGGAGGCTGTTAGGAGAATACATGGACCCAGGGCTGTACAGCTTCCTCATATGGGCCCTCCACTTTGCTTTATCCTCTGTATTGGTCCTGTGGTAAAACAATTAGGTTTATTTGCCTACTAATTAGGGGCTTACTATTCCAAGCAAGGAAAAACACTGGAGGTTTTCCAGTAGCCTCGGAAAGCACATATTGAAGAGAGGGCGGATCTTTCGGGGCACGATATCATGCAGGATCCTTGGAATGCTAGAAAACTCAACTCCAGATCCTCAAAAGGCCAGAGAGGGTATTTGAGCCCATCAGGCTTGGAGCAGATGGGGGTGTGTGTGTGTGTGTGTGCGCGTGCGCGCACGCGCGCACGGGTGTGTGTTCTCTCATCTGTTCGATCAGCAAACATTTCCCAGGCTGTCCCCAAAACAGAAAACAAGGGTGGCTGGGAGGGAGCAGTCCAGCTGGGAAGTCTCGTCTGAAAACCCATTCACTGGGGTTGGCAACCAGGAGGTCGTCACTGTGCTTGGCCAGAGCAGTGGCAGTGGCTAAGGGCCGGATGTGGGGGTTGGGGGCTTGGGCCTGGGAGGGAGGCATTCTGGGCTCAGCCCTGCTTCTGCCATACCCGACTCTCAAATCTCGACTTTCCTAGACTTGGCTTCCACAAGTGGGATGCCTGTGCCTTACCTCTCCGTGTCAGTGTGAGAGGTCAAGTCCTGTCGTGGACGAGGGCAACCCCCGAATCGGCTCCAGAACCTTCCTTCTCCACTCCTTCCCCTGAAACCATCTTCTGAGGTTGTCAGTTGTCCCAATGGTCAATCATCCAGCATCCGCTGCCACTTGCAGGCCAGTCCCCTGACTGTCTGGCCCTGAAGAGCCTGGAGGGCCTGGCTGTCCCCTGCCCACAGCCCTAGCTGGCCCAGCGCATGTTTCCTGCTCATCCGGTCAGCAGTCGAAGCCGTGAAATGTCAGCCCTGCCTTGCAGTCCCAGCGCTCATCGTATTGTCCGGAGCCTCAGCCCTATTTGCTTTGTGACCTTGGAGACATCAAAAACCTCTGTTTCTTCATCCATAAAATTGAATGTAAAAATATTGACCTGCATCATAAGGTTTTTCTGAAGAATAACTGACCCAGATGATGGCAAAGCTTCTTTGTTCATCAAAAAGGACCAAACTGCTTACCAAGCATAAGCTGGAGTTTTAAAATTGTGGGCTTGCCTGATGTATTCCTCCCTCCCTCCCTCTGTCCATTCCTTCCTTCCCCAGAAGGGCTTGGGCCTAGGGAGATGGGAAGGACAGAGGGAAAGGCTCTGCAGACAGCCAGGCATGGGCCCAAAGAGGTCCCAAACGAGGACCTTTCCTGTCCCGCTCAGATGCGTGCAGCAGCGGTGCCCTCCCCGCTCTGCCCAGCCAGCCTTCCCTGCCGACATTCCCCCTGCTCACACTGCCAGGGAAGCCTGTGTGCTGCCCCCTCACCAGGGGCCCTCAGCCTGCTTCTCCCTGCTAGCAAGGCTTCTTGCCTTGGGCTTGTCTGGAGCGTCTGGCTGCCCAGCCAGCCTCGGGAGCCAGTCTTCATGCTCCCACAGCTTGTGGATATATCCCCCAGGCCTTGGTGGACATGCGTCTCCTAGACCCAGACAGGAACCCCTGAGGGCAGGGACAGTGGTGCTTCCAGCCATGGCTCCATTCACTTATTCCACTGATATGTGTGAGGCCTCCTGTGTGGAAGGTTACATTCCAGTGCAGGAAAGAGGAGATAAACAAATATATAATAGTGACCTGGTTTGAGTCTTTTGTGGACCCCAGAAAATTTTGTTCTTAAGCCAACCCATTCCTGTGCATGCAAACCTATTGTATGTGGGACCTTTTGGTTAGATTCAGGTAAGGGACCTTTTTTGTTTTTCCTTTTTCCTTTTTTTTTTTTTTTTTAACCGGGAGGTCCCGGGGATCAAACCCAGGTCCCTCCATATGGGAGACGGACGCCCAACCACTTGAGCCACATCCACCCCCAGGGACCTTTTGATTGGATACTTTTGATTAGATCATTTCCATTAAGGACCTTTGATTAGATTGTGAGACCCAGGTGGATCTTAATCCTTTTACTGGAGTCTTATATAAACAGAGACACAGAGAAAGAGAGCCACTGCCATTTTTACCCTGCCATGTGAGAGAGAACTCCAGGATCGCCTACGGTCACAGAAAGAGAAACCCCAAGAGGCTGAGAGAGAGGCCGGAGGCTGGAGAGACTAGGTCCAGGGAGAGATGAGCCATGTGCCTGATCGCCCATAGCCGAGCTCGGGAAGGAATTGAGCCTAGAGGAGAAAGCAGAGTCTGGCCACCCTGCCAGGACCTGCCAGCAGCTGACTTTTGGTGAGACAGCATCTCTGATGAAGCCTGATGGACATTTTCACAGCCTCAGAACTGCAAGGTTTTACCCTAATAAATTCCCATTGTAAAAGCCAACCCATTTCTGGTGTTTTTGCATTGGCAGCCTTTAGCAAGCTAAAACAATACGTCAGGTGGTGATAAGTGCTATGAAGAGAAATTAACCCAGACTGTATTTATTGGGTAGTCCAAGGACGGACTTGCTGGTAAAGTGACATTTGAGCAGAAAAATGAAGGAAACGAAGAAGGGAGACATATGAATGTAAGAAAAAGCCAGAGTCAACAGGCGGCTGGCTCCTAAGGCCTTGTGGGTCACAGTAAGGACATTGGCTTTTACACAGCGAGATGGTTTACAGAATTCCTCTAGCTGCTCTATGGAGAACAGATTGCAGAGGAAAAGGGGCAAGGATCAAAGCAAGATGGTGGCTGGGGACCAGGGTGGTAGAAGTGGAGGAGGTGGGAAAGGCTTGGATTCTGGATCTGTTTTGACAAGGATGCCCACTGGCACCAGTGTATTCAGCATTGTACAAGAAATTCCTGTCAGAGCAGTTAGGCAAGAAAAGAAATCGAAGGCATCCAGATTAGAAAGGAAGAAGTAAATTTTCCCTATTTGCAAATGACATGATCCTATAGAGAGAAAATCGTGAAAAACCCACAACAAAGCTACTAGAGCTAATAAACTAATACAGCACAGGGGCAGGATTACAAGATCAACACACAAAAATCAGTAATGGAAACACAGTAGATATGTGCCCAACTCCTACTCTCCAGTTCTTCGGGCTTGCCCTGAACCACTAAGGAAATGATGATGGTAGACCAGCCCCATCCCAAAAGCAAGGAGTTATCTTCAACTGCAAGCCAAACAATTCCATTCCTCTGCCGCATAATATCTACGTTCCTCCTCAGCCTGAAGCATTCAGAGTGGACATTGTCCCTCAAGATTGAGAAATGAACAATAATAAGGGGGGAATGTAACCGTGACCAAAGCAGATTTATTGTTATTCTAGTTACTTTGTGTTAACTGAGTAACCTATAACATTGATATAAAAAAAAATTTTTTTTAATCAGTAATGTTTCTATACAGTAGTAAAGAACAATCTGACAAGAAAAGAGATCAAGAAAAATTCCATTTACATAGCAACTAAAAGAATAAAAAATTCTAGGGGTAAATTTATCCAAGGATGTGAAGGAGTTGCACATGGAAAAACTACAAAACATTGCCAAAAGAAATAAAAAAAGACCTAAATAAATGGAAGGACATTTTGTGTCTATGGATTGGAAAACTAAATATCATTAATATGTCAATTCCACTCAAAGTGATTTACAGATTCAATGTAATCTTAAAATTCCAACAGCCTTCTTTGCTGAAATGGAAAAGCCAGTCATCAAATTTATATGGAAGGCTAACAGGCCCAGAAGAGCCAAAAACATTTTGTAAAAGAAGAATGAAGTTGGAGGACTCACTTCCCGATTTTAAAACAATACAAAGCTACTGTAATCAAAACAGCATGATACTGGCACAAGGATAGATACATAGACCAATGGAATAGTGTCAAAGGTTCAGAAATAGACCCTTACATCTATAGCCATTTGAGGGTATTTTTGTTTTTAAAGATTATTTCATTTATTTCTACCCCCCTTTGTTGTTTGCGCTCTCTGTCTGCTCTGTTTTCATACGTTGAGTGCCGTGTCTTTTCATCTTTTTAGGAGGTACCAGGAACCGAACCTGGGACCTCCCAAGTGGGAGAGAGGTGCTCAATTGCTTGAGCCACCTCCACTCCCTGCTTTGTTGTGTCTCTCATTATGTTTTCCTCTTTGTGTCTCCTCGTTGCATCATCTTGTTGTGTCAGCTCGCCGTGCCAGCCTGTCATGCTAGCCTATCAAATCATCTCACTTTCTTGCTCGTCTTCTTTAGGAGGCACCAGGAACTGAACCCGGGGCCTCCCATGTGATAGATGGGCACCCAACTGCTTGAGCCACATCCGCTTCCCCCAGTTGAGTTTTGACAGGCCTGCCAAGTCCATTTAATTGGGAAAGAATAGTCTCTTCAACAAATAGTGCTGGGAGAACTGGATATCCATATGCAAAAGAATGAAAGAGAACCCCTTTCTCACACCATATACAAAAATGAATCAAAGACCTAAACATAAGAGCCAAGACTATAAAACTCCTAGAAGAAAACATAAGGAAGCATTTTCAGGACCTTGTGCTCAGACTTTACACCAAAAACATGAGCAACAAAAGAAAAAATAGATAAATGGATCTTCATCAAAATTAAAAACTTTTGTGCATCAAAGGACTTCATCATGAAAGTACAAAGACAGAATGGGAGTAAATATTTGGAAACCACATATCCGATAAAAATTTAATACCCAGAATATATCAAGAACCCCAACCACAAAAAGACAACTCAATTTAAAAATGGGGAAAAGATATGTGAATACACATCTCTCTAAAGAAGATATACAATTGGCCAAAAAGCATCTTTCAAAATGTTGAAAGATGTTCAACATTATTAGCCATTGGGGAAATGCAAATCAAAACCACAATAAGCTCACATTTCTCACTTACTAGAAAGCATACTATTAAAAATGGAAAATGATAAGCCTTGGAGAGGCTGTGGAGAAATAAGAGCACTTATTCATTGCTAGTGAGAATATAAAATAGTGCAGCTGCTATGGAAGACAGTTTGGTGGTTCCTCAGAAAGTTAAGTAGACTTTCCATATGCCCCAGCAATCCCACTTCTAGGTATGTATCCCAAAGAATTGAAAGCAGGGACTCCAACAGATATTTGCACACTGATGTTCATAGTGGCATTATTCACAATTGCAAAAGACGGAAGCAACCCGAGTGTCCATCATCCCATGAATGGATAAAATGTGGTATAGCTATACAGCAGATGATTATTTAGCTGTAAAAAGGAATGACGTTCTGATACATGCATGCAACAACATGGATGAACCTTGAAGATGTGTTGAGTGAAATAAGGCAGACACAAAAAGGCAAAGATCATATGATCTCACTGATAAGAAATAATTAGAATAAGCCAATTCATAGAGTTAGAAACTAGAATACGGGTTACCAGGGGTCAGGGTGAGGGTCGGGAATGGGGAGTTAATGCTCGAATTATGCAGAGTTTCTGTTTGAGGTGATGGAAGAGGTTTGGTGATGGTAGCATAACTCTGTGAACGTAATTAACAGCACCAAATTCTATATTTGAATGTGATTAAAAGGGAAAATTTTAGACTATATATATATTTTTTTAGACTATATATATATATTTTACATTTTAATTCTATATGTATATATATAGAATTAAAATGTAAAAAGAAAATATAGGACTGTACACCACAGACAAGGAGCCCTGATCTAAATCATGGACTATAGTTAATAACAAAATTACAGTAATATGGGTCCGTCAGTTGTAACAAAGTTACCATAATAATGCGAAGTGTTAATCGGGAAAACTACACATGTGAGGGGTTGTATGTAGATGGGAACTCTGTATTTTCTGGGTGCTTTTTCTGTAGACCGACAACTTCTCTAATAAAAGTGAATAAAAAATAAGAAACAAAACCAAAATGCAGGTGAGAAGGTACCATTCTCCTGCTCGGCCCTGGCCCGCCAGGGCCACCAGTGGCTTTCTGCTGGCGGAGGTGGCCGGTCCATGTCTCCAGCCTCATGTGCCCCTCCCAACCCCTGCCCCTGCCTCCCCAGCCAGCCCTGCTGCCTTTCCGTCCCTCAAACAGGCCCCGCTCTCTCCCCGCTTCAGCCGAGGTCATGCTGTGCTGTCCCCTCTGCCTGGAACCCCCCAAAGCCGTGCCTTCTCAGGCCTCTGCGCTCGGCCTGAATGTCACCTTCTCAGAGAAGTGTTCCCTGACCACCCAGCATGAATCAGGCCGCCCACTTGTTCTCTCCCAGGGCCCTCTCCTTTTTTCCCTCACAGACCTCCCCGCAGTTTTGTAGCTCTACGTTTGTTAGCTGATGATTTAATTAGTGCCGTCTCCCCCACTAGGCAGGAAACTCCATAGGCCCCAAACTGTCTTCCTTGCTCTGTATCAGCCCAGGACCTGGGCCTGGTCACGGGAGGAACTTAATAAATATGTGTTGAGTGAATGCATATGTGTGTGTCTCGGCCACTCAGCATGGGTATTAGTGAAAGTTTGGTGAGTGAGTTGTACACGGATAGTCTCTCAAAGCTGGCTCAAAAATAAGCGACTGTAAAGGGAAGCCTGTTTTTCCCATTCTCAAGTGGGTAAAAGTACCCCCTCACCCCTTTTTTGCGGTGTCCCAAATGGGGTCTCCCACTCTTGCCATGTACTCTGTCACGACGCAGGCTGCTCACGGCCCTCCTCTGTGACACTGCCTGCGCACAGCCTGGCTGAGAGGCCCAGGAGGGCCCAGTCACCCTCTCTGCATCTTTATCTGTTCCACAATTTCCTGTCTAGGCCCTTAAAAGCTTGATTTGCACAGTTATTTGTCTTTCTGTTCTTCACGGTGCCCTCGCAAGGCAGTCTTTATTGTCTCAGCCCTCAGAACACGAGCCCCGTTGAAAGGAGGACACGCTCTGAATAGAGCCTGCCCTGGTGGAGGGGGCGGGGGCTGGCAGGCCGCTGGCAGCTCTCACACAGGAAACCTGGGAAACACAAGGGTCTTTCTCAAGCCCCAGCAGGTCTGGAATCTCAGCCTGGTGCTTTGCCAGGCACATGGTGGCCACGAGGGGCGTTGCGCTCCCAGCGTCCTCTGCAGCTGTTCCCTTCCGATGAAGTGGGTATTTAACGGGGTCCGTCGTGAGTAGCCCCCGTGCCAGGCACCGAGGTTGCAGCGGTCGGTGGAGCACGGTCCCTGTCCTCAAGATCTAGAAGGGGAGTCAGATCTAGTAGGCAAAAAACGAAGCCCTCTGGCAGTGCCAGAGGTTGGCGAGGCTGCAAGGCCTGGGGTCTCCTGGGCCCTGGCAATGGAGAGGACAGCGGTGCTGATGGGGTGCATCAAGTTGAGTGCTCGCGTGCCCTATACCCAGGCATTTCTGCCCCGGGGCAGATGTCCCCAAGGACCCCTGGCACGTGTGTCCCAGGTGGGCTTCTCCCACGAGAGGGACTTCCTCACAGCATCTTCCAGCACAAAGCTGGAAACAGCCAAATGCCCCTTGAGAGGAGACTGGACTGTGGCGTTTGTACAGAGGGTGCCCCCCACGTCGTCACTGAGTGGACTGGATTGCACACAGCAGGGAGGACTTGTCAGTCTCAGAACCCTTCATAAAGTTCAAAGCCTCAAAAAGCAAGCAAGTTATCCATGAGGTGTGTGGACCACCTACGTAGCAAACTTCTCCACATACACATACACGGATGTAAAAAGGGAAGGGAATGTTCCATGCCAAGGTGAGGACAGAGGCCCCTCCAGCTGGGGGCAGGCGGGAAGACCAAGCTGGGAAGAGCACCCGCGTGCATCCCGGGTGCTGGGATGTGTTTTCGGAGTGCGTGAGGGACTCATGGGCATTCGTCACGTTGTCATTTAGATAAGCAAACAAGCAGAGGGACCGACAGGTAAACCAGCAGTCACAGTGTACCATGGCAGTAAAGTTCAGGGCACCCCGAGGAGAGAGGAACCAGCTCCAGAATGGTCGAGCCAGCCCTTCCAGAAGTGTCCTGAGCGCAGGGACTTTAGGGATCAGTGGGCGAATCTGCCAGGCACAAGGAATTCTGAGGAGGGCAAGCCTTCCCGGGCAAGGCACAGGGACAGGCAGGACTCCAGTGTGCTCCAGGGACTGTCTGGTTCCCTTTGGTCGGGGCTTCAGGGGTCGGTGGCCACACCGGGACAAGAAATGCTGTGGAGTAGGCTGGCTGGGGAAGGCATCGAGGGGAGGCTCTTAGGAGTGGGGACTTGACTCTCGGGCCCGGGGCTGTTGAAGGTGCTCCTGGGAAAGCAGGGGGACCTTATGGGGTGGGCAGCCACTCCACCCATATCTGTGGCATTCCCCCCAGAGTTTCAGCCGGCAGAGCATCTTCAGAGCTTTGCTCCTCGTGATGTAGAAGATAGGAGCCGTATAGCATTTGGTGTTTGATGCAGAAGGGATTACATCATCAGCTGGTGTTTGGAAGCGGCTCCAGAGGAGGGAGGGGGTGGGGGTGGGGGGCCTCTGGGAGGGGAAAGTTCTGGTCCAGGCCCTATGGTAAGATAATATCCTCCAGTCTCCCTAAGACGCATTCCTGAAGACCTTATCTTCCCATTGCCTCTGCAGCCCATTTCAGAGATGTTTTATCTTTCTTTCGGGTTGATCTTAGATGTGGCTTTTGACACGGCGCGGCTCACTTTCTTTGCCCCCTGACCTCTCGGTCAGGTAGTTAATGCTCTTTAAACAAACACTCGAATATTATGGCTCTCCAGGAAAGGCCCCGGTCTTGGTGCCATTGATATAGCGCTTCGCCCTCGGTCCAGGGAGAAACAATGCTTCACGCACCCACACGTGGCAGACAGGCCGTGCTTGCCACCTCATCGTTAGCTTCGGCCTCAGCTGAACAATGTGGGGTGGCGCTTCTTCCCGAAATACATTACACGTCTCCCTGCTCTGTTAAACAGAACACTGTGAACCCAGTTCCATCTCGTCTCAGGGACGGTGGTTCATAGTCGGGGACGTTGGCAGACGTTTATTAGAGCCTTTTCTGTGTCTGTTCCTAATTTACAAACTGTGGCTGCAGAAATTGGCCCCCTCCTAGGAGCCAGTGTGATCTTTGAAAAACAGAAGTAAGATCAGGTTCCTCCTTTGCCTGAAACCCGCCCGTGGCTTCCCTCTGCACTCGGAGTCAGGCCGAAGCCCCTAGATGTGACCTTCCCAGCTCGAGCTTCTGACCTCCCTCCTCCCGCTCTCTTCCTCACCCACCCTGCTGCAGCCCTACCCGCCTCTCTTCCTAGTCCTCATACTCCCTAAGCTGCTTCCCAGTCCGGGGCCTGGGGACGTATTGGCTCCATGGTGTAGAGCAGCCTCCCTTGATCTCCATGCCATAGGCAGCTTCTTCTCATGACCAGGGCTCAGGTCAGGCATGATCTCTACAGAGAGGCCTTCCCTGACCAGCAGCTCCACCACGTTGTTGAAAACATCTTTGAACACAGGGCTCGCGATGTTTCTACCCCTAGCACAGTGCCTGGCACAGAGTAGGCTCTCAGTGAGTGTGTGGTGAAGGGACAGGAAAGGAGAGCCTGCCCTGGAGAAGCTCACAGGCTAGCGGGCAGGCCTGGCAGACAGCAATCGTACAGCAGGCCGGATGTAATCGAGAGGGACAAACCCTGCCCCTTGGGGGTCTGGGCAGATTTGGCCGAGCAGCTCTCAAGGACAGATGGGCAGGCTGAGGGACAGGGCAGGCCATTCCATGAGGGGAACTAGCTTATTCAAAGGGCTACCGGCAAAGAAGGTGCTGGAATGGTTGACGGAAGGGAGAAGTCTGGTGGGATTGGAGCCTGGTGCGGGGCAGGCTGAGGGGGCATTGGGGAAAAAAATGTGATGGGAACTAAGGTAGGCCAGGATTTGGTCACTGGGACCACTGCCCTGCTCCTGGGATGGGAGCGAGACACGGAGAATGAGGTGGGCACAGGCCTCCAAGGCCAGCCTCTCCGTTGGTGTCTTCAGGGTGGTGCTTGCTCTGCAAAGGCAACTCTGGTGGGGCCCAGACCTCCCCTCGGCTGTAGGCCCCACCCGTCGGCTCCTGGAGCAGTTGCCAGGTTGGCCTTGGTGAGCGCAGGGGACAGGGACTTGGCAGAGCAGGTGCCCCAGCCTCGGCATGTCTGATTTCCGTGTCTTTTCTCTCTGGCTCCCGGTCAGGTGGTGAAGAAGGTGAAGTCCATGCAGATGTTCCACCTGCCTGTCACGTCGGCCATGCAAGGGGACCGGCTAGGCATCTGCGTGACCCAGTTTGACCCCAAGCTGCTGGAGCGTGGACTGGTGTGCGCCCCCGAGTCCCTGCACACCGTCCACGCCGCCCTGGTCTCCCTGGAGAAGATCCCGTACTTCCGGGGGGCCCTGCAGACCAAGGCCAAGTTCCACATCACAGTGGGCCACGAGACCGTCATGGGCCGACTGCAGTTCTTCAGCCCTGCCCCTGAGGCCTTCAGCCACCCGCCCGTGCTGGACTCCTTCGACTTCTCCCGCGAGTACCTCTTCCAGGAGCAGTACCTCTGTGAGGACACGCTGCTGGCCGCTGATGGGGACGAGGCCAGCCAGAAGGCGGGCCGGGCCCCCGAGGGCCGCTGCCCCCGGCAGCAGTGGGCCCTCGTGGAGTTCGAGAGGCCGGTCACCTGCCCCCGGCTGTGCCTGGTGATTGGCTCCAGGCTCGACACGGACATCCATGCCAACACCTGCCGGCTGGCCTTCCATGGTACCCTGCTGCATGGGCTGGAGGCCAAGGACTACACCGAGAGCGTCCTGCCCAAGCTGAAGGTGTACAAGCTGAAGCACAAACACGGTCTCGTGGAGCGGGTACGTGGCGCCCTCATCCCCCTTCTTTGCGCAGCTCGTGGGTGGGCCCTACAACCCACAAAGCCTGGCATTGGTCACGAGAGCCAGGAAGGTCCTGGGAGGCCTTTGGGCCAAGCCTCTCTGTTCTTAGACAAGGAGACCATGGCCTAGAGCCGTCCAGCAGCCTGCGTGCTTTCAGGCAGGTAGTCACAGAGCTGGAGCTAAACCCAGGTGTGGGTGGGGAGGTCCCCGGGGTATGTGCTCCCCACGCAAGCTGTCCCTGTGGAATCCCTTGTGGGATGGAGGCAGCCACTGGGCAGCAGAGCTGTCTGGCCTCTCACGCAGCGCGTTCCTAATGGCAGCCAGAAACCCCTCACCTTCGAATAGGGGACCGTGCCCTGCCCAGGCACCCCGAGGGCCAGGCCCTCAGCTCTCGTGCCCTCGCAGGGACACTGGGCCTCTGCCACGCTGGGTGGCTGCCCAGGGGTGGCCCCATATCTGCCCCCAGCCAGTCATATCGGCATGAGTGAGCTCCACCTGTCAGTGCAGGCCAGGCCGGCCTGAGGGTTGGGCACACAGAGGCTCTCGGGGGTACCAGAGAGTGAGAGGTGGGAAGGTACAGACCAGGGACAAAGCAGGAGGGTCCAGGCCACTGGGTGCAGGTCTGTGGTGTGGGGTGAGCCAGTCCAGTTTTCAGGCCTAGTAGCGGGACGAGTGGAACTTGGGGCATGCACTCCTTCTCCCATGGGGCAACCCCTTCCCTGCCTGGAGCTCCAAGTGGAGCTCTGTGTGGATCCGTGATGGCCATGCTGGCCCTGGGCCTGGCTTCACCTGCCTCGGAGCCCGGCAGTGCCGGCGATGCCGGTGCAAGCCGCGGGTGTCAGGGATCTGGGCTCCTGTCAGGGTTCTGCCCTGCAGCTTTCAAGCCAATGGCCCAGCTCCGAATACAGCTGACCCCCTTCCCGGTCTTGCCCTTTGTGTACAGCTAGTCCAGGGCACAGAGTGGGTGCTTAGGGGGAAGGCGCTTGGGCCATTGGGCCCATGACAGCGCTGTGAGTACGTCCCCCACTCTCACCGTCTTTCCACAGCCAGAGGTTTTCTCCTCCAGAATTCTCGGTCATCGGCTTTTCCACACAGACCCTTCTCCCCTCATCCTCCTTGCCCCAGGAATTCTTCTCCTGGTGCCTTGGCCCGCAGCCCCTTTTCTTCCTGGCCGCTCAGGCCCTGTCCCCCTTCCTCTCCTGCCCCCGCACCCAGATCAGTCCCCAGGCGGCGAGGTGAGAAGGTGCCACTTCCTGCCACTCGCCCAGATCGGGATTCAGAACCAAGCCTCCCCTGCCGGGCTCGGTTCCAACGTGCACGTGGCAGCCCACTTTGCCAGGCACAGCCAGCCCCCACAACTCCCCCACCCCATCCCGCGAGGCTCAGCGCTTTGACCCTGAAGGTGGGCTGGTGCCCGCCCCCCGCTGCTTGCTGGGCTAGTGGCCGTCCCTCTCCAAACTTCGGTTTCCTCGTCGGCAGAATGGCGCCGTTCGCCTCAGCTCTCAGAGCTGCCGTGACTCTCCCGGGGCAGAGCGGGGAATGCCTGGCCCAGGGGCCTCATGCACATGCGTCCAGCCCCCCGAGATGTTTATTGAGGGTGAAGTTGATGAAGTGCGGGCCTCGAGTTTGTCCTACTTGATTTATTAGTGGTGTTACAGAGCTCAATTACCCCGTGCTAAAGTATACATCATCTAGTGGTGGAGCGCTAGATGCCCTTCACGAGTCTAATTGCTCCCACTCCGGCTGTCGGGGGCAGGGGTGGCAGCAGTCACTTCCTTTGTGAGCTGGGAAAGAGGGTTTGAGAGGAGCAAGTCAGCATGCTGCCTGAGGTACTTGAGCCGCGGAAGGGCCGGGCTGGGGGCGGGGGACGCAGAGTCCAACTAGGGGCCCAGGGAGATATGCCAACCGTGGTCCTACCACCATTTAGGGCATCCCTGGGGTCCCCAGCCTCTTCCTGCTTGGCCCGGGGAGGCAGGAGGTGACCATGGTCCAGCCCTCATGGAGATGGCTTCATGGAGGAGCTGGTGGCTGGGGAGGTGGGCGTCCCGGGAGACAAGGGGCTCCTTGAGGCTCCTCTAAGTAAGGCAAGAACAGGCAGTGTGTCGGGGGGGAGGGCTTCTCCCCCCACTTCAGCACCCCAAGTGTCTAGCTAGATGGGTGCCTGCTATAATGCTGAGGGGCTGTAGGTGAGGGCCCTACTGGCCCACAGGCCCCCTTCCGGGCCCAAGGGCAGGACGGCACCTGTCCCCTGTTGCCTCCACCCTCCGCCCCTCCCCCTCTATTTAGTAAACACCTACTGTGTGCCAGGCGCTGTGCTAGGTGCCCTCCTAATAGCCACATACATCATTTTGAATTCTCATAACAACTCGGAGTAGAAGGTGGTGTGTTTCCTTCCATGTCCTTTGTCTCAATTAAGTAGATCACTTACTTCCTCTGAAAGTTAGGTGTAAAAATATTTGAGAAAAAGAATATATGTGCATGGTAAAAAAAAAATAATTCCAAGGAGACGAAAAGTTTGCTCCGTGAAAGCTGAATTTCCTCCTACCGTGAACCCAGACCCCCAGGCCCCCTCCCCAAAGGCAGCCAGACCGGAAATCCGCTCAGGGATGGGACGTGATGCCGTCAGGACTTGAACCCCCCGGCCGACTGGACTCGGAGGCCTCCATCTTACCTCGGTGCCGGGCCAGCTCTTGCACAGTATGGTGAGGGGCTTCCTGCGCTCTTGGAAAGCTGGAGTCTCCCTGGGGAGTTGGGTAAGGCACCAGGCTCCCACAGACGGGGCCCTGGGCTCTGCTCTGTGGCGGCCGTGTGCCTTGGGCAACCCTTTTAGCTCGCTTCCCTCATTCATTCGAAGGGCAGAGTCCTGAGCATGTAGGGTGGTTTTGAGAGAGCCACCATAAGCATTGGCTCAATAGTGAGAGCCCCTCTACCCTGGAGGCAGCAAGGAAGGGCTTCTCCCAACCCCCAGGCAGGTTTCCTAGGAGCTGCTCATCCAGAATTGGGTGAGCGGGCCCTATGTGGAGGGACACCCTGCTTGCTTTGAGCAGGACCTGGGTAGCCCAGTGGTTTTCAGATCCGCTCAGCTGGCCCCGACCTCAGCTGGGATTGCCAGGAGCCATGGGGAGGACTTGGCCAAACACGTAGGCCGGGCCTGGCAAGCCTGGGCCTCCTCAGCCCAGCTCCACCGTGGAACTAGCCTAGGACTTGGGCAGGTGGGGGGCTTTCCCAGGCCTGGGGTCCGTCAGCTGTGAAGTGGGGAGGATGACAATGCCTGCCCAGTGGGCTTGAGACGTAGGTCAAGTGAGGGGTACAGAGGAGGTTCTGGGATCTGGGCTGGGTGGCTTCTGCTTTGTGCTTAGTGCTTTGTTACTGACAGCCAAGCTCCACTGGAACTGCTCTCCTTCCCGCGGGTTCCTCTCTGCTCCTCCAGGGCCCTTGGGGAAAGCAGAGGAGGGCCTTCCATGTCCATGCACTGCTTCTGAAAAGCTGTTGAGGCCAAAGAGTGCCTGGCCCGGGACGTTTGTGAGGGCCCTCAGCCCAGGGCCCTCGGCGGCGGGAGGGGGAGGTAGCTTGGAGAGGAAGGCAAGGCCGTCCACCCAAGCCAGGCCCTCCACCTTGGATCAGGCGATGGAGCAGAGTGTGGGCTGGGTGAGGGTGGATGCCACAGTTACCTGTGCCAGGGAAACCCTTTGAGAGAACTGTCCAGAGCCTGGTCCTCTCTTGCTGACCCTTCTGCAGGCCCAGGCTCTCCCCTGAGGCTCCCGGCCGCCCTGGTTTTCTGCAGCACCAGCCTTGTTCGGCGGCTCTGACCATCACTAAATGCCTCTGTTGGAGCCAGTTTCCTCCTCTGTGCTCAGAGGGCTGTTGTGAGCACCAACAGCAGTGGCGACCAGGTGTGCAGGGCGTGGGCCAGCAGGAGCTCAGGCTAACCTGCCCCCACATTCGGCAGGAGCGCCCTCCCTGCTCCCGACCCCCTCAGTCCCTGACCTTTGCCCAGTGCCACCCAAATCACACTCCTACGAGGCAGAGCATGAGGGCCCTGCCAGCTCGGCTTGCAAATCTCTTGTAGCTCCACGTCGCCTCCAGGACAAGGGAAGCCTTGAACACCTCAGCACACTAACTGCCCAGCTGCCTCTCAGCGTGAAGTGGGTCCGCTTCCCTGAAGCTTGTTAGGGGGAATGGAGGCTCACATATCCCAGGAACACAAGCTCTGGGGTCGGCGACCGGGTCCCCAGGTACCCCCCACCAGCCTCCTGCAGGTTATAGTCTTGGGACAAGTCCCTTCCCCTGGGTTTCCTCACTGGGAACATGGGCCCATGCCCCCTTCTAGGTGGGGCAGGTATCAAGAAGAGGTAAACTCACATAAGGGTCCTTGTTCGGGAGTTGGTGTCATTGCCACGACTCATGGCACAGATGCCCGGGCTCCCCGCTGTGGTGGTGGCAAAGAGCTGGCACCTACCCCACAGTGCGGTCAGATGGGTGGGTGCTGGCCAGCCGGGTCCTGGCACCTGCTGGCGCCAGCTGGGGAGGGCCTTAGGGCCTGGCCAGAGAGCCGGCGGCCTTGGCCCAACCAAGTGTAAACAAGCAGACGCCACCAGGGGCACCGGCCCCGCTTTGAAGTCCGAGACGGTGCTGCCTGCCGGTTCCTGGGTTCCTGGTGCTGTCCCACTCGGCTGCCGGCGACAGCCTGTTGAACGGGCTGGTGGCACCAGGGAGCGCGCTTGCCTGGGGCCCAGGCCAGCCCAGGCCCGTCTCCTAAGCTGGGTGGGGGGTGGGGGTGGAGGGGAGGTGAGTGCGGCAGTCAGGCTGGGCGGCCCAGAAAGGCCTGTTCCCACATCCACACCCTCACGGAGCAGCGTTGCCTGCTTTCTGCTGCCTCTCACTCACCCCATCCCCGTCCTGCAGAGGGAAGGCTGCGTTGGCTCCCAGGCCACTCAGGCAAACAAAGGTTCCATCTGAGGCAGAGATCAAGAAGGCCCTCTCCTTAGGGAGAAGATCAAATGGCTGCCTCAGCGTTCTTCTGGCCTCGGCCCAAACCCTTGGCCTCTCCCCTCGCTTCCACATCAGAGTCCATGGCCAGGAGTGACACTTGGCTGCTGAAGGGTCTGGCAACCTCCCTTTGGATATTGTTTTGTTGTTTGTATATGGACGCAGGGTGAAGGCACCTTGGCGTGGTAGAGAACCCTGGCTCTGGAGGCCCCTGCCTTACCGGGCTCCATGCCTGGCAGGTACTGAGTGCTCGGTAAACATGTGTCTCCTGTTATCCCCACGTAAATGCTGCTGCCTGTAGGAGCTGTACCAGGTTACCTGGTGGGTGCTGTACCTGCACCACTGCCTGGGTGATGGCTGGCACCCGGGGGGCGGGGCGCAGAAGCAGAATCTTGAGGGCCTTGGGACCCAGGGCGGGAAGCTTGTGAGGGTGGGGTGCTGGGGAGGCAGGGCTGGTGCCCAGGAGCAGGAAGGCCCTACTCTGGGGGATATGGCCCTGTGTAGCCTGAGAGCTGGCGGAGGGCAGCCATGGCCAGATCCGTCTCTGCTGGGTTCCCTGCCCCAGGCTCCCCGGTTCTAAGCCTCCAGAGCTCATTGGATGACATGAGATGAACTGAAGCCTAATGGATTTTCTGGGGTTTCCACCGGGGGATTACGATGAGGTCGATCAGAGCGCACAGCAAAACTTTGATGCCAATAACCTCTCTTACTCCTCCCAACAACCCTGGGAGAAGGCTACGCCTGCCTGGTTTCTGTAGAACAGGCTGCTGCAGAGATGTGAAGTGACTTTGCCTGGGCCCTTGTCTCTGGGTGGAGGAGCCATGGCCGCCTCCCAGGGGTCCGACTCCAGAGTCCCTCCTCTTCCCCACCTCCCCACCGACTGGAACCTGGCCTGGACTGAGGAGAAGGAAAAAGCATGGTCCATGGCAAATGGTGCTGGTACCAAACAAGGACGGATGATGCCAAGACCACGGCGTCCCGTGAGCTCTTCTGGGACCTGTCGATCCTCTGGCGGTTCTCAAGTGACCTGGAAGAGTTAACACATTGTTCGTGGGAGCCTCATCCGTGGTCCAGGTGGCTTCTCAGATCTCACTTTGTGGCTCTTGTGCCTCTAGGGGTCTAAGGGCACTGGTGCCTGTCCTCAGAGAGAAAAGCCAAGGGACTTTACTGTGGGGAGGAGGACCAGGCAGGGGAGTCGGGGCCATGGGGAGAGAACCAGAGAGCCGTGGGCAGCACCTGGCACAGGTCAGTGCTGAGCAGACGCCACTTTCCGTCTCGCCTTTATTCAGCAGATTAGGTAACGCCTGTAGCTCGGGGTTCCCACTCACTGGGGTTCATCCCTCGGGGAGCATCAATCTGCTACCAGGTTTTACGTGTTCTTGCCAATGCCCCTCCCCCCGCCCCCAGTCCTCACAAGGGCTTTTTCCAGATGAGGACTCTGAGGTTCACAGGGAGCCCCTTGCCCACGACCACACAGCTGTCAGAGGCAGGGCAGGCCTGAGACCTTCCCAGCCTCTTCTGCCCACCCTGCGTGGCCTACCTCACAGCACACCTGTGCCCAAACTCTGGGCTCCCCTTTGCCTGCAGGTAGTTTCCCCTCCTTTGGTGCCACTTGGACAACTTGACCTAGAATAGTCGCTTCCGAATGTGGACACTTCCCAAGCCCCCACATAGTAAGTGGACCCAGAAAGGGAGACGCCCACCTAGTGACACAGCTCTGTGCACCGGCAGCCCAGGGGGCTCAGGGGCTGGGGACAGTGGGGAGTCACCGGCTGGCATCTGAGCCAGAGCCTGGGGGACTTTCATGGGTGGCCGATGGCATCTCTGGAAACGCAGTCCCCCTAACTGCTGCGGTCCAATAAAAGCAGACTGCTCGTGCCCACGCTGCAAGCCCCTCATCGAGCTGCTGTTGTCCCTGCGTTGGTTCCTGTTCAGCAATGTTCCGGAGGAGCAGGGCCCGCCGAGCCAAGCCCGCACACGTTGCCTCAGGTTTGACATCATGACTTGTGTCAAAATGAGAACGCTCCAGCCAGCCCTCTGAAGGCTTCTCCTCGTTGCGTGTGCTTGTGTCTGATCTCCAAGGCCTCTCTCCTGTAGCTGGAAGGGTCTGTCATTGGGGGATGGCCCAGCCATCACACACACGTAAACTCTCCATCCCCCCAGCCCCCCACCTTCTGTCACCTGGTCTTCCGAAGCTCTCCAGAGACGCAGTCCTCGCCACCTCCTCCAGGAAGGACTCGCCTCTCTCCCGAACCAGACTTCTTTTTCATCAGATGAGGTCTCATGCAGCAGACATTTGCTGAGCATCTCTTGGCCCCCTGCCTTCCCTCCAAACCAGTACTTTCTGGAGTTAGGGCAGCGGGGCTCTTCGGGAAGGTGGAAATGTAGAAATGCTTTCCGGTGGCTCCTGCCTCCAGGACCACCACCCACTGGGGAAGATGGTGTCGACCCACTGCCGCTGTGCTGAGAGACCAGCAAACAGGCTCCATCCCGATGGCTGACCAGAGCCCACTGCCAAGGAGGCCGCTGAGGCCGAGTCTGCTTCCAGTGGGGAGTGGGCTGTGACCAGTTAGCGACATTTGCGCAGATCCGTAGTGGGACGAGGCGGATGCCCTCCCCAGGTTGCTGGGGGCACAGCAGAGGCCAGGCCCAAAAAGCTCCGTTTGCAGGTGCCCACCTCGCCATGCCATTTAAACCACACAGCCACTCTGTTTGCCCACATTACAGACGAGGAAACTGAGGCCCACAGAGGCCAGGCTGCTGGCTAGGGTCACCCCGGAGTAGATTTGAAGCCAGGTGGCTGGTTCCAGAGCCCAGTCGCCATGCTACTGCGCACACAGGAACTCACCATGCCCCCTCAGGGAAAGCTCCCCAGGGCACAGCCTTTAGGAGCCACGTCACATGACGGCGTTCGAGTTTCTCCTCAACCTTAAACTTTGTCTCCTGCCGAGCAGCCCAGCTCTCGCCGTTTCTCCCACCTGTTGCCCACCCTCTCAGCCTCCTCGCTACTGTCTTATCTCCACTCTGTTCTCATTTTTCCAAACATGGAGGCCAGTACTGGAAGCCGATTCCTCAGAATTCACCAGAAGGGTAACTCGCCCTTGGCCCTCACAGCCATGGGTTGGGAGTTCAACCTCTCTCTGGCCTCACTTTTTGGATGAGGAGACCGTGACGGCCTCAGGCAATGCCTTCCTGCTGACAGAACCCTGTGCCTTGGCTCCCGGCAGGGCCCCAGCCCCTCATGGCAGCCAGGCCTCCCGCTTCCCTTGACAGCAAGGACTCCAGGCCCCACAGCCATTCCTGGGTCGTGGTGGCTGAATTCTGCCCCCCACCCTCCCTCCCTCTGGGCAGCTGGCGGGGACTGGGGTCCCTGGACTTTGGGGGTCTCCTCCAGTGGCTGGGGTTCTTCAAGAGCTGAGGCTGGCAGGGCTGGGGCTGCCCTGATGCTGCCGGGCTTGGACCTTCCGACCAGCCTGAGTCACTGCTGCTGGTGCCCGTACGGGGTGAACAGCCAGGCCCTGGACTCAGGCAGATCCAGGCAGGAATGGGGCTTTGCCCACTCACTGATGTGTGCCTCTGGGCGAGGCGTTGAGCCCTGCTGAGCGTCCAGTTCCTCTGGGTGCCCAGCTGCCAGGGTTCCGTGAAGAGAAAACGATGATGTGGGAAACGCTTCCCGTAACAAGGCTGAAGCGTGTAGCTGTGGGGGAGCGGGAGCCAAGCGGGGCCAAGGGTCTGGGGAGCCTGAGAAAAAGGGTTTCCCTCTGCTGCCCACCCACCCCCAGCAGCTCTGCCAGACTGGGCTCCCCTCTGTGCTGATCCCTCCCAGGACTGGCACAAACGTAACACCCCACCTTGGCTGTTGTCAGGTGGCAGTGCGGGAACCGAGAGCAGGTAGCCTTGGGGACTCGGGGCAGGGGCAACATTCCAGAGACCGCACAGGGTTCCAGCAGTGCAGTGAAGCCCGGTCTCCCCACCCACACTCTGCTTGACCCCACAAATGGGTCTGAAGACACGAAATTAGCAGGAGAGCACATTTCACCCAACCAATGCTTTCGTGTCTTCTGGCTGAGCCATAAAAGGAGAACAGAAGAGAGGCAGAGACACTCCCTTTGACCTTGAGCTCCTTTCTGAACTGCCAGTGCAGCCCCAGGGAGCCTGGGAGGCCAGCCTGCAAGAGGGAGGCCCCTCGGACCCCTCCTCATCCCTCGCTGTATCCCGGATGCTTCCGGATGCTTAAAGCAATATTGTCATGATGCAGGTCAGCGAACCGAGGCATGCTACATGCCGCCAGGGCCGCAGGCCCAGCCAGCCTGCGCTGCCCCACCAGGTCAGATGGGAACATAAACCAGAAAATGCCACAAGCCCCCGCCTTCCTCTGCCCTGGGCCTTTGTTTACGTGGCACTTAAACTAATGTTGGGGTTGTGTCTGTCTGGCATGAAAGCCATGAAGCTTTTTGAAGTTCCCCTGAAGTTAATAAAATTAGTCTGCCCCTCATTGCAAGACCCTGGCTTGGGAAAGGGTGGCTCCTCCACTGTCTTCATGGCATTCGGTGTTTTAAGTTAATATTTCATAGCCAGAAGACAAGGGGGGCAGGGGAGAAGCTGCAGTGAAAAAGTCTCCTGAAAGGACTTTTGCTAATAGGTGGCACGGCTGCCCTCTCAGGCTCTGATAAAGTTGAGGCGATTATCATGGAACCCCAGCCTTGGGACTCTGGGAGTGTTGTGTATCGGCTTGAGAGAGAGACCGGCAATGGGCGTGGCTTGGTGGCTCAGTCTCGGATGAAGCATATTCCTCAAGGACACATCCACTGGCAGTGATTTCGTGTCGCCCCAAAGAGCCAAGAGCCACCAGCCTCCCCCTCTCCATCATGTGCGGGATGGGTGAGGTTATTTTTCCCCAGGACTTCCGTGGGTGTGTACTTCCTGGGACCCGCTACGGGCCAGGGCTGGCAGCAAAGCTCCCGTCCTCAAAGACCATCCGGTCCTGCGAGGGAGGCGGATGCCTGGGCTCTGGGAACAGGAGGGCATCTGCCTCAGTCTTGGGGGGTGAGTGGCCAGGGGGTGCCTGCCCATGGGGAGGCTTTCCCAAGAGGGGCGCACCCAGGGCGGGTGGGCAGACAGAGTAGGGAAGGGCAGTGCAGGTGGAGGGAGAGCGCATTTAAAGGGAGGGCAGAGGGCACAAGCAAGGTGGGACATGTTATCCTGACCATGGGCATTGTCTCACGAGTGGACACACACATCCAAACTGACCATATTGAGCACTTAAAATATGCAGTTGATCGTATATCAGTTATACCTCACTGAAGCCATTAAAAAACACAAGCTCCTGTGCAGGCCCGAGTGAGCTCTCCGAAGGCATCAACCGCTGCCATTCCTTGTTCCTTCCATGCTTAGCAGTTTACTTGAGGACCTTGCGAGCCCCTCTTCCAGGTGCAGGGAGCCCAGCTGTGGCTGAGAGGAACAGGTCTCTGCCTCCGTGGAGCTGGTGTACCAGTCGGGATCAACCCACCAAAAAGATAACAGATTATGCAACATCCAGGAGCAACCTGTGCTGTAAAGGCAAATTCAAGTGGATAAGGAGGGGTTAGGGAAGAGCAGGGGTGGACGCAGGGACGGGAGGGAGCCAGGGGCTGCTCGGGGACACGCGGGCAAGATAGGCTGCTCACGGCCAGGCCCGTGCTGGGCACCGGATAGGGACCCACGCTCTCCCACTTAGACTCTGGAGGTGATGGGGGTGGAGGGAGAAGGTTAAATGTTACCTTCCACTAGGATAATGAGCTCATTTGCCCGATGCACATGGAGGCCAATACTGAGTCACCAGATTTTGAGGAAAGAAAGTTTATTGTGTAGCCGACCAGCAAGGAGACCGGAGGCAAGCCTCATATCAGCCTCCCTGAGCCATCTGGGGAAGGTGGGCTTAAGGGAGTGGCTAAGGATGGAGTGAGAGGGCATGGGCCTATCCAGTTTGGGAAAGGCGGGTTAACCGGAGCATGCTCAGTTGCCAATTATGCCTGGTCTTAAAATGGAGGCCTAGCAGGCCCAGTGACCAGAACTGGTCAGAGCTGGCTTTAGCAGGTGCTGCAAGGAGGGGAAGAAACAGTAACTTATCTCACAAGGCAGCAAGCCTTCTATGAGTAAACATGAGGAGGTGGGCATTTGAACCAAAGGGAAGTAGAAACTTCTAGAAACCAGTAAGGAAGTGAGTTGGTAAGTGGCAGTTTCAAGGGGGTAGGTAGTGGCAGTTTCAATACTCCTAAGGCCCGTGAGGGCAGGCGTTGTTGTTTACACGTCATGCCTGGCATAGGGCAGGTGCTCCACAAACATTTGTCAGAAAAAAGGGAGGACTGTTAACAGTGATTTGGGGAGACATTTCTGCTCCGATTGAACGTCTGCCCATAGTACCTGTTTGGCTCAGTGGGGTTCTTTTGTGTGGCGTGGTTCTCCGAGAAGATTGTCCATGGACTGTACCTTTCTCATTTCTCAGCCAAACCAAGATGCTGGAGGGCAGGTCTCATGTTCCAAAGGGCCAACCAAGGTCTTGGGCCCTGTCGACTGGCCCCCAAGGTTCTTAGAGGGTCGCAAGGCAGTGCTGGGGCCTGGCTGCTCCTGGGGCTGGGAGTGAGTCAGCTGGCAGCCTCGTTCTTCTCTTCTTCTCTGGGCTTCCAGCATGGGCTTTGTGGAGGACCGGCCGGCGTGGGTTTGAATGTCCACTGCACACTGACCAGCTGGGTGACTGCAGCCTGTACCAATCCCTTCCCTGAGCCTCAGTGCCGACTTACCTGCAAGAGGGATGGAGATACCTGTGAGCAAGGTTGTCGGGGGTGAGTGGCGCCACAAGAGCCAGGCACAGAGGCTGCGGGACACGAGATAGCACTGATACCTTCGGTGACAGGAGTGGAGATCGGCCAGTCCAGAACCTTCCGGTCAAGTGCGCTCAATGTCCCAAGCGCCTGCCGTACCAGGCCAGGCTGCAGGGCCTGCCTGAGGTGTGGCCCACCCGCCCTGCGCTGCCCCCTGCCAGGGGCTGGGAGCACCAGCTCCTCCTGGGGAGAAGTGGGCAGGCCTAGGAAAGCAGTGCCTGTCCTGACTGCCTGGGTCCCGGGCAGGGCAGAGGGGACCCCTCTGTCCATTGACCAGACCTGCACACGCCTGGGACCACTCCATCCACTGAGCAGGCGCGCGCACCCCTGGGACCCCTCTGTCTTTTGAGCAGACCTGCACATGCCTGAGACCAGAAGGCAGAGGCATCGGCAGTTGGGGGAGCAGGGGTTTGGGGGGATCCGTACTGGAGGCAGGTCAGGATTGGACAGCCCAGTGAGGGGAGGCGGCTGCCCCAGGGGGAGTTTGGCTGAGTCAGAGGGACGAGGAGTTCATGTGTGGGCAAGAGGTTTGTGCATTATAAAGGGCTGTGCAAGTGGAAATTATTATTCTTATCGTTCTTTGCATCCCGATTCATCAATCACTGGAGAAAGGAGGAATGTGAGTACCTTTTATCTGGTGCTATGAATCAAATAGAATAGGATATGTTTTTCCAAAAGGTTTGTAGGGCAAAAGGGACAGTTTCTGCTTTTTCAAAACAATCCATCTGGGGCCCTCGCAGCAGAAACGGGCCGTCTCCGAGGTGGAGGCTCTCCCCGGCTCTGGCCTCATGGGGCCTGGACCCACCAGGGTCCTCCAGGCTCCTCAGCCTCAGAGAGGGCAAGAGAACGAGGCCAGGGAGGCAGCAGGCTCCCATCCTAGCTCGCCCACCTCACCCAGGTCCCACCGCCAACACACACACGCCCTGGCAGCTCACTCTGCCTCCTGGGACCGAGCCTGGCCCCGGAAGCATCCGGGCTTTGTACTTGGGGCTGCAGGTCCACTTCATGCCTGGAGAGCAGGAAGAAGGTGCAGTGATTTCTCCTTGAAGCCTTGTGTTGTGGAGGCCGTGAACGCCAGGCAAGGCGGTGCCACTCCCCTCCGTTCTCTGGGGGAGCGTGCCCTGCATTTAACTAGCATCCGGTCACGGGAGAGAAACGCTTAGCTTCTCTTCAGTTCTCTGTCCATCCTTCTGTGGCATCTAGGAGAGGAGCTGCTCTTTTGACACATCTCTCTCCGTTTCTTCCTCTCACCCCTCTTCCTCTCTCTCTCTCTCTTCGCTTGCTCACTTGCTCACTTGCTCGTCGAATTCCCTCTGACACACGGGGCCGGCACTTCCCTGACACAGGTCGTGTCCGGTAATTCATCAGCTCTCCCAAGCTGGCAAACAGCAGTGAGCAGAATGGGCAAAGATCTGATTGCCTTTGCTTTGTTTTCACTGTTATTTCTTTTCCTGGTCACCCACTGTTTAGGGCCAATGACGACCAGCTTCTTTTTACAGTAGTAACAAGTTTTCCTTTTAAAAGAAATGGATGCGAGTGAAAAAAACGAGAGTCGGGTTGGCTGATACAGACCATGCGCACTTAAGTCAGGACCCGGGGGGCAGTGCAGGCTTTCCAGAGTTGGGGGGCAGAGGGCCGCGGTGAGTGGTCAGATGCCGCGGCCCTCAGCGCCTGCAGCGTGGGGATGCCCCCTGCCCCGACTCCGGCTCTGCCCTGCCGCCAGTGCCTTGGCTTCCCTCACTGCACCATAAGCTCCACAAAAGTCACATTTCCTCCATCCCCACGCTTCCCACCATCTGGCTTTTGCACCTGCCATTCACTGTCCCAAATGGCTTTCTTACTTCATCTCATTTTAACCTTCACCACCGCCTTGTGGAGAAACTGAGGCACCGAGAGGTTAAGTAACTTACCTAAGGCCTAGGAAGGCCAGGCAGTCCAGGAAAGAGCCTACAACACACAGGAGTTCTGCTGAGGATGTGTTGGGAGTTTGTCAGGGAACAGTGGGGAGAGAAGCCATTTGGGGTGCAACAGACAAGCTATACCTCTGCCTGGAGCCTGAGGAGCCCAGGGTAGCAGAAATCAACGAGAGCCAAGGAACGCGCCATGGGCCGCAGCCAGGGGCGTCTCAGATGTTGCCCATGCTACCCCAGAAGTGGCCCAAGGAGCTTGTGAAGATTTCTGGAAAGAATGGAAGGCCCATCCGATTAGTAGATAGAAGGAGGGCACTTCTTGGTTTGTTTTTAATTTTATTAACTTGTTTTTTACCAGGTGATGCATTTGCATATTTTGAAATTCCACAGGTAGAAAAGAACGTCCGAGGAAGAGTCCCCTCTTGGCCCATCCCCCAGGCACCCAGTTATCTTTTCTGATTCCCAGACCGCCAGTTCTTCACAATTCTCTCCACACGTATCCATCTGCAACCCCCTCATCCTGCCCCATGGTACACAGCCGCCAGCTCTCTGCCTTTCTCGGCCCTTTGCTTTTCATACTGAACCCCGTAGCTGAGGATGACGCATCTCTTCACACAGCGCTGCCCATTCTGTTCCGTGCTCGCCCAGCCGTTGTTGTAGGACACACTCCAGTTTACTGACCCAAGGCTGAACATCCTGACCACATCCAGTCTTCTGCTGTCATAAGTGCCACCACAGTTAATGGCCTCGCGTGCCTGTCATGCTGTAGGATAAATTCCTAGCAGAAGTGAGGGCTCAGCAGGTGTGTGGGTGGGAGCCTGAGGGAGCAGTTGTCACCCTGGGGCCTGAGTTTGGTCCTGGAGATGAGGTTTGAGCAGGGAGAGAGGGAAGAGGAGCCACGCTCTCCGCCCCTTGCTCCAGGAAGGAGCCAGAGCCTGAGCTGCAGGAAGGCGTCAGCAGGGTAACAACCACACTTTCCGTCTTTCCCCTCATAAAGCCCCTTGGGGAGAAGGTTCTAGATGAGCAGGCCTCCTCCTAGGTCAGGACTGTGCCCCGTCGACTTTTTCATGCAAACGTGTGTCCACCCTCCCAGCCTGGGGGCTCACAGAGAAGTGAGGGGCGGTGACATGGCGGGATACTGAGGTACCGCCGCAGAGGGCTGAGGTGGGAGCAGCAGGGTCCTGGGAGATGGGGAGCTGTGAGTGAAGGTGGGGTGAAGTGGGCCCTGCCCAGCAGGGTTCTGGATAGAGTCAGGGGCTGAGCCAGAGCAAAGCCTCAGGGGCCGAAACATGCACTGCGGGTGGCAGGAATGGGGGGCAGAGGCCAGCTTTGCAGAGGCTCCTCGGGGTGAGGCCAGAGAGAGAGGCCGAAACCCGTCTAGAAAGCCTTGGACGCCAGACTCAGGGTGGACAGACTCCTCCTGGCCCTGGGATGTCCGTGGACGCTTTCAACGAGGAGAGCACAAACTAGCCATGTCTAGGCAAGTGCTCTAGGGACACCCGGCAGGTAGAACTGGGAGCCGAGAGATGGGGGGTGGGGCGTGGTGGCCCCCCAGGGAGCAGATCGGGACTGGGGCAGACATGGCTGTCAGGGATTTATACCTAAAGCTCACCTGCACCTAAGAGCTCAGTGCCCTCAGACCAATCACAGAGCGTCACTGGCCCTCCATTTCCTTCTCACCTGGAAGTGGTAAAAAGCGTGCTGGCCTCGTAGAGTGCTCATGGGAACCGGTGCCCACGTGGAATGCACGATAAGCGTGGCAGTGTCCATGGTAGCCTGTGCCCCTGCTGCTGTGCATTTCATCATGGGAAGACGGGTTATTGAGGGCGAGGAGCGGGCTAACGCAATGCCGAGAGCCCGGCATGGGCCCTGGTGCCGAGGGGAGGGGAGCTGGAGGATCAGCCCACCATGCAGCGTCTCCTAACAGCAGGCACTGACACTCTTTCTCTGGGGCCGGGCGTATGGGGACAGGCTATGGATGACTACAGCGTGATCGGCCGCTCCCTGTTCAAAAAGGAGACCAACATCCAGCTCTTCGTGGGGCTCAAGGTGCACCTGTCCACTGGCGAGCTGGGGGTCATTGACAGCGCCTTCGGCCAGAGCGGCAAGTTCAAGGTCCGCATCCCTGGTGAGTGCTGTGGTTTTCCTCCTGCTCACAGGGCACCACGCGAGGGACGGGAGATAGCAGAGCTGGTGCTGAGGTCATGCTCCTGGGCCTGATTTGGTAAACTCAGGTTTCTGATCCGGTCTTCACTGATACATCCAGTTTAGCCCACATAGACCTGTGGCCTCCCTCCCCACCGGCACACGGCCGGACAGGCAGTGTGGGTCCTGGGAAGGGTCTGGACTTGGAGGAAAGATCTGCCCGAGCCAAAGTCAAGGTCAGAGTTGCAGTTCCTGCTCCGCTGTTGACCACCCGGGGGTGAACTTAGACAAGTCACTTTGCCTCTCGTGAACTGGGGATGACAGTACCAGTGGGAAGGGCAGTTTGGAGGAAGCCATTGGCTAAGTGGGGCCGCCCAGGCCTGGCACGCTGCTCTGGCACCTGTGGGGGCCCTCATGAGCGTGAGCCACCCGCTTCCTTCTTGCCCAGCAGAGGCTAGCAGGTGTGGAACCTCATGCTCGGTGTGAGTTGGGGTGGGGGCCGGTCCATGGCTGCTCATGGAGCCGTGGTGACCAGTGTGCAAAATGGATCATCCCGACGGGCATGTGGCCTCATCTTCTCCAGCCTGCCCTATGGCACAAAAGCTGAGCCACCCCAAGAGGAGCCAAGCTAAGAAGGGTGGAGCCCCAGATGGGGCACGGGGAGCCCTGCCCAGGCTCCCGCCACCCGCGGGGACCTCAGTCCCCCGAGGTCAGCTGCACCATAGGGGGAGGCCCTGAGACTCGCAGGGGCCTGAAACATGCCCGTCTCTCCCCAGGACGGCTGCGCCTATGAACATTGGCTCGGCTGGAAAGAACTGGCAGGCAGAGCCGTGCCACAGTCAATGGGCATCTCTTAGCTCTTTCTCGGTCCTCAGCCTGCTGTGGCCGCCAGGGATGCGGACACAAACCACACCCAACCCTCCCACCCAGAGATCCCATGTGGACCGGGGAGCCAGACAAGCACCCTAAGAATCCGCTTACTGCGCCAGGTGCCCTGGCAGAGGGCATGTGGGGGAGGGCGCTCAGTGCATGTTGATCGCCAAGGCTGCCACCAGAAATGGAGCGTTTGGATTCCTTTAATGCAGTCGTCCACTCAGCCTCTCCTCCTTTCATTTACCAACTCCACATATTTTCCTGAGGTCCTACTGTGCACCAGCCATTGTGCTCAGGCCTGGGCTGTGGTGCTTATGTTCCCAAGGGAGGAGACAGATAACACACTGAATAAATAGAGAACATATCAGGTGGCAGTATGTGCTGGGTAGAACAGTAAAGCAGAGGAAGGGGTGAGAGTTATCGGGCATGCCATTTGGGATTCTGGCCATGAGGAAAGACCTCTCTGAAGAGGTCACAGCTGAGTAGAAGGGAGGAATGGAGCCACCCAGTTATCCAGGGGAAGAGTGTTCTGCAGAGAAGGGTGGTAAGTGCAAAGGCCCTGGGGTGACGGTGAGCTTGGTGTGTTTAAGAATTGGAAGAAGGTGGCTCTGGCGGGAGTGACATAGGTATGGCAATGGGGTGGGCGCAGGGGCCAGCTCCCGTGTCGGAGTGCCTGGCAGCCATGGTGAGGGCTCTGGACTGTATTTCCATAGCAATGGCTTTCTGTAATGCACCAGGACCTACCATCTTTCATCCCCAGCATTTTATTATTAGGAAGAGATCCAAACTTACAGCACCATTGAAAGACTTGTATGGCAAACGCCTAGATTTCACCACTCCCATCTCACCCTGCTATCCATTGCTGCAGGGCTTGGGGTTTTGTTCAGTGTGGGGATGGAAAGCCGCTGGGAGGTTTGAAATGAGGTGAGCAATGGGATATTGGCGGATGGCTTCTTGGTTAGAATTTCCTAAAGACAGGGTGGTACCCTGGCTCCATCCAGGAACAGAAATCCCAATTCCCTTGGCAACTCCCCAGGTGACGTTGGCCGGGGCCTGACCCAAGACCCCTTCCCTTCCCCCAAACCCTTCCTAAAGCACAGAGGGTCACACAGGCCGTTTCCTGTCCGGAGGAATGGCCGTGGTCACCAGAGACCCCTCTGCTCTGCAGCGCTTGCCTTCCATTGTTCTGCTGGCCCTTCCCCCAGACTCAGCGAAAGCAAACTAGCACCCTCCTTCAGCAGCTCACCTGGTGAAGGTCTCGACTGGGAAGCCAGGGTTCAAACCCCGGCCCTGCCCTTCCCGTGGGCTCCACGGCAACTGCATGTCCTCGCCTCAGCCACACTGGGGACCCTGCATGTGGGGAACATGCCCAGGGCGGGAGCTGGCCAGTGTCCAGGCCTCAGTCCTCATCAGCCAGGTGCCCCACACCTGCCAGGCCAGCATGAGCTTCCCGAAAGGAGCCCCCCATCCCCCCGCTGGGCGCAGGGCCACTGAGATGGGCAGTCCCTGGGCTGGAGGGGCCCAGGTCCCCAGTCCTGCCTGCCGCACCCCCAGGCTGTATGCCTTGTCTTTTAAACAGCCCGCCGGGGTCCAGGCAGAGGGGAAAGGTCACTGCTCCCTTCAGCCTTCTTTGGGAGTTTATCGGTTCACACTGGCCGTCCCCTCAACTCCCCTTCTTCTAGCCAGGGCAAACTTGGGGTTCTCCCAAAACAGGCCAGGACCCAAGAGGAGTCAGGGGGTGGGGGGAGGGCAGCTCTCATAGGTGATGGGGGCGGGCATGACGGAGGAGACATGGCCGTGACGCGACTTAAGTCAACTCGAGTTCACATTCCTTTGTTAGGTCAGTGCTGCCTTTTTAATAGGTCTGCTTCCTGTTTGTAGCTTTTAGGCTTTTTATTAACCATAACTGGTCCGATTCCTTCTTGCCGCCCACCACCTCCCACTCCTCCCACCCACGCTCCCCACCCCGCCTCTCCTTGCTCGTCTTTGCCCGGTGATTCTTCCCAGCAAGAACCACATTTGACCTTTTCGAAGGGCCTTCACAGAAGCATCTGTAGTCAGCCCGAGGCCGGTGAGGCCGGGCCAAGGGGGAGAGGGAGCAGTGCTAGCCGGGAGTGGGCAGGGCCGGGGCCGGAGGAAGCCAGGGTTGGGTGCTGGGCGGCGCCTCCAGGCCTCTGGGTGGATGGAAGGGCGGCTGGGGGCTGCGAGCGAGCAGGGAGCGGCCCAGGCGGCCTGCCCTGGCCCACGGTTCGTGGACGGCTTAATTCAGGGGCCCTGGGGCCCTGCTGTTCTCTGCAGGGTGAGCTGGGCTGGCAGAAGGAGGCTGAAAAGCTGCCCTGTCTGCTGCCCTCCGTCCACTAACTGTCCAGGCCCAGGTGCTCCCTGGGCACCAAGCACTGGGCCCAGCAGATGTCGAAGAGGCCAGGTGACAGGTGGTGGGGGTGGTAGGGACTGGGGGCTCCTGGGGAGCCGCTCCTTGGGTCTGGGACTCCTGCTCGTGGGAAGGTCGGCCCAGCGGTCTGCTCTTACCTAATTTAATTTTTTACGTACAAATCTAGTTGAGAAATAAAACTGTTGGAACCAAACAAAACATGCCTTTGGACTGGGCGTGACCCATAGTCCTTCGTAGTTCCTACTGGGAGTTCAGAAAGGACACTTCGTCCTCAGGTTCAAGGGTTGTGGCTGAAGCCCGGTTTGCCAGTAGTGTTTTAGGGAGCTGCAGAGGGCAGCCCCAGAGACAAGGGGGCTGGCACAAGGCCTGTTGATTTCCCAGAGGGTACTTTTGGAACTCGGAGGGGCCAGAGGGACGGCCCATCCTTCCTCTCAGAAGGCATCGGGGGCCTCCCAGTTGGACAGCCCTGCATTTACGTAACCACTCCCTTCAGAGCCGCAGCCTCTGTCAGGCCTGGGAGGGTCAGAGACCCTGCAAGATGAGGCGGGAACCCACCCGCCTGTAGTTTCACTAATAGAGTAGCTGGAGGAAGTGGCGAGGCCTGAACGAGGTTCCTTCAGACAGAGGCTGCCCCTGACGGCATCCTGACACCAGCTCTCCTTTCCGAGGGCCTCTCAGGTGCCAGGCACCAGATTGGGGGGCTGGGAAGGGGTGAACCCAACCCACGGAATGCCCTGGGGAGTTGGGGGCCTTGTCACCGCTGTCAGCCAGGCAGGAGCACCAAGGAACAGAGAGACCGTGAGACCCACTCCTTCCTACCAGCTCCCACCAAGAGCAGTCAGGTTTTCAGAGAGCTGAGGCCGTGGGGTGCCACAGAGCACTGGAGTCACCCCTGTGCCCAGGAGGCTGTGCCAATGCCAGGCCGGTTGGGGGCCTGGGCTCCCTAGGCCCTATGCTCACCCCAGCAGGTCTCTGCCCCCCCACCCTGGCTCAGTGCTCAGCACCCCCAGCCCCAGCTCCAGGTCAGAGGCCTCTTGGGTGGAGGTGGGGCAAGAGGTCCCATCAGTGCCACCTGTGCCACTTTGGGGGTTGGGGGAGAACTCCTTGAGGGCCTCAGATCAGAGGAGAGGCTACACAAGGCTTGTTTCCAGCGACAGCTGTGAATCATTTCTTATTCCTCTCTGAGAGAAGAGGAGTGTGTGCCAGCAATGTGTCTTCTAAGACAGTGCCCCTAAATTTAAACATGACCCAGAGGTTGTGTGTGCCTCGCTAGGACGCTGCTGAGCTTGGGGAATGGCCCACAGGCATAGCAGGTGACACAGGTGCTCCCACATGGGCAAACTGGGTGGGCTGGGCGTCGTGTGCATGTCTGCTCCACAGTGCTCATGGCCTCGTCGCTAGAAACCTGTAAACCCCAGACAGCCCACAGCAAGCCGAGCCGACAACTGCCACATTGTTGCCAGCGGGCGCTCTCCTTGGAAAAGCCAGCAATTGGGCGTCACAGCCCATGGGAGGCCTCTGCGGGCCCCCATCGCCATGGGCCCTGCCCCTGCCCCGGGGTCCGGCACTTGGCTTGTGCACCAGGACCTCGGTCGTGGTGTGGGGGCCACCAGAATTCTCACCCAAACCCTGGAAGAGGGTCCTGCGAAGTTGCATTTAGGATCGTGAAATTTGGTGGCCTTTCACAGCCTCCTTATTACCCAGCCCAACCTAAGGGGCTTTCAGCAGGTAAAGAAAAGGGAAAAAGCACCTTACAGAGTGGGACTTCCCGTTGGCCACCTCGGAGGACCAGCACTCGAATCGGGGGCAGCAGGAGGAGCCAAGGTGGCAGGGATCCCCAGAAGGCTGGCTGCAGCCCACACAGGCATCACCCCAACAGCCCAGAGCACTCGGGTTATCCGCGTCTGATGGAGGAGGGAACTGAGGCTCAGCGGGGAAGTCCTGCAACTTGCCAGGGCCACGCCGACGGGCAGCATCGGAGCTGGGCATGGAGCCCAGAGCCTGCCTCGCCCTCGGCCGCTCTGCGTGATCGGGGCTGGTCAGCATCCTCCCGCATGGGGCTGCCATGTCAGGACCGCAGTGAGCCTTGCCCAGCACAGCTCCACCCCAGAACGGGAGAAGGAAGCAGGGGCGTGCCTGCGCAGTGGCGGAGGGCCAAGGGGAGCGGCTGGCCGTCAAGGGAGCCGCAGCCTGCCCCTCTGAAGGGGGTTCTGAGGAGGACGCTCGGCAGCCCTGGCTCCGGTCTCCCCCATGCACATGCCAGCCCCAGGGGCCAGCACCTGTCTGTCCCTGGTCTTGATACCAGCTTCGGTACCCATCTCGGTCACGGTTTTGTCAAGCCAGAGAGAACTTTACCCAGAACAGGGAACGAAGGAGGAAATGAAAGAGCTCTGTGGAATACACCGGTATGGGAAGAACACGTGAATGGACCGAGGCCCCGCGGGGGCCTGGCAGCCTGGGCTCAGTGCTGCATCGGCCCCCTCCTGATCTTCCCCAGCATCGGCAGAGCCCCTCGGAACACCGCTTCCTGGCTCCTTAAAATGAGAGGGTCCAAGTCTTTCCCGAGGGTGAGCCAAGGTGCTGAGATCATTCAACAGGCCCCAAGGTGGTTCCCGGTAGGAGAGACCAAAGCAAAAACTGGCAGGTCTTAGCCAGCACGGCACGGTCCCTCGGGACAGGTGGCCAGGAGCAGGGGAGAACGTGGTCATCCTCGAGGCAGATTCAGGGCAAACGTCTCAGAGTGGGTGCCGTCTGAGCTGGGATTGGGAGGGCAGGGGAGCAGAAGGCCTAGGGAGGAAGCCCGAATACATAGGTCATGTTCTCCAGTGGCTGGTGCAGCCAGCATGGCACCAGCTTCGGTGCTTGCCCTCCCCGTCAGCCTGAGCCGGGCGGCTCCCCACCTGCACTGAAGAGCCGCACTTTCTCCATCTGCAAAGCACAAATGTGAATTCCCCTGTTGCCTTCTCACAGCGCTGCTTCCAAGACACGTCTCGCCTCGCTGGTTCTGTGCCATCCGTCCTGCCCACCCCAGAGGCCCCCTTCTCTGTGGAGGTGCGCCTCACCCCCAGGCCACCCGGGGCTCTGCCCACTGCTGGGAGGAGGCAGCTACGGGGGTGGCAGCAAGCACCACCCTCACACCCTGGCCAGAGACTCTGTGCCCTCATTTAATCCAGCTCTCCCACCTCTGCCTGGTGGGAAAGCTGCCTTTCTGCAGGCGAGGAAACCGAGGCCCAGGAGGCTGAAGCTCCTTGCTCACAGCTGCACAATCAGCAAGTGGACACATCCACCTAGAGTCACTGACTGCCTCTGCAGTCCCAGGGAGCCCGAGCAGAGGTGGAGCCCTGCTCCAGGAGGGCAGCTCTGGCCCCTGCCTGCCCGCTCGCCAGCCAGGACTCCGGGGTTCAGGACAACTGTCCCGAGAGCCCCATGTGCTGACCAGCAAGCACGTGGCATCACCTACGTGGCCCAGGACTAAGATTTGCGTCCCCTCCTCTCTATCCTCTCTGTCTCTCGTCGCCTCTTCCTGGATCTCCTTCTGTGAGGTGCTGGAGCAGTGCCACAGAAAAAGCAGAGCCTGGGGACGGAGAGGGGGTACTCCCTGAGTGTCGGCTCTGGAAGGAGGGTCCTGGGGCAGCCCAGCCTTAGCTGTGCCCCTGCAGGCAGCATTGCCCCTCTGCTCCCAGCAGGCTCGGCCCCTCTTCCTGTGTGCCACTTGCCGGCTCCGGAGGCCAGAAAGGCCTGGCCAGGCCCAGGCTGCAGAGTCTCTGCCAGCACTGCAGCCAGACTCCTTGGAAGGCCACCTGGTGCAGCGCAAGGACATGGTCCCTGACCGCCTGCAGCCCCTTCTGATCGGGGCTGGTCAGGCCGCCCCCCAACCCTGAACTAAAGCTTCCTGGCACCAACACGGGACTGAAAATTCTGGCTTCTCGGGGAGGTGGTGAGGAGTGGCCACCCTTGGGCCTGACCCCTGGCTGGTGCTCTGTCGGGGTGGCTGGAGCTGTGCCCTTTGTAAGTGTACCCAGGCATCCACCCTCCCCTGGCAGCCCTCCTCTCGGTTGCATCAGCTCGTGTGTCCACTGCAGAAGGAGCCATCTCTGGGGACCTTGCCCCATCGCAGAGCAGGGGGAGGTGTCACTAGCCGAGGCCCCAGTGCCTTCTTGCCAGGCTGCCCCCGCAACGAGACTGACCAGCCTCCGCCCAGCAGACTGGCCTCTGCCTCCAGGACCATTTTGACTTATGGCCCTCAGAGGCACTTTGCATTTGGTCAAAATCCAGGGGTATACATTTCCCTTCTGCTGGAAAACAGAAGCCAAATCATAACGTATCCACCAGATGCCCCCCTGGGCCTGGGAGGGTCAGCTCTGGCTCCGCTCGGAAGGTGACGCACAGGGTGTGAGGGCTTTCGGGCCCGACGGCATGAGGTGGCAGATTCATCAGGCCCCAAGTCCCCGTGGTTTTGGGTGCAGGAGCCTGTCCCTGCAGTGCTTCCCGGGAACCAGCTTCCCCTGCCTCTGTGAGGCCCCACGGGCGAGTCCCTATAGGGCTAGGAACCTGGGCTCTAAGAGATTAATGCACCCAGGCTGGTTAGCAGGGGGAGTGGACTGGCCTGGAGAGGGGAAGCCTTGCCACGACTTGCCCGAGCAGGGGCAGCAGCCATCCTGGGGGTGCAGGTGGGACCCCTGCGGGGGCCACCCCAGGTGGGGAGAGCCTGACACTGTACAAAACAGTGACGTTGTGGCGCTCCCTCTGTGCCAGGAGGACTGACTGATCCTCGCAGCCCCCGCAGAGGCCTGTCCTACCACATCCACGTTGCGGGGTGCAGGAAACGGGCACCGGGCAGCCGGGCACTCGGCCCCACCGCACAGTGGTGCCTTGCGGTCAGAGGGAGCCAGCCTCCCCTTACCCGGCGAGCTGGGCACCCACCTCACCCCTCATCCTTCAGGCGAAGGCCTCCTGAGCCACGTGTGGACTCGCCGTGTCTGCCACGGCACCGGGTTCTGGGCACACCGGCCTGGGGAAGATGCAGTTCTGGTCTGCAGGACTTCCACAGCCAATCGTTCATTTCATCCACATTGGCTTTTGAGCCCCTGCCCTCATGGTATTCAAGTTTGGCGGGGGGCTGCTCTGGAGACAATTTCCCATGCCTTCGTCTCTCGGTGGACTCTCAGTGCTCGGGGAAGTCCTGACCGAGTCTGGGGCTAGGAAGGCGGCCCGAGGAGGGGACGTTGGCCCGAAGCCTGAGGGGTGAGCTGGTGCCAGGCAGGCAGAGCCCTGAGGCAGTGGCAACCTGGTCCCTCTGGACAGCACAGTGAGACGGGCAGGGCTGCAGCACCGGGAGCCGGTGCCTGGTGAGGCCACAGGGGCCGGCAGGAGCAGAAGCCAGGGAAAGTGACTGTCTTTCTTCTCAGTGCCAAGAAGCTGCTTGGGGGCGTTAAATGCCCGAGATCCCCTTACGCGGTGTTTGAAGAGGCTACCGGGGACCTGCAAGCGTCAGACCCTGTCGTCTCTAACCCTGGCACGTTGTTCTTGCCATCCCCGCTTTAGAGGTGGAAACCAGAGCTCGAACAGCAGGCTCCCCCCATTCTCGGGCTCCCACCAGCCTCCTCCCCGGCACTCCCGAGTGTGCAGTGGCCATGGGGCCTGGTGGCAGGCAGGGTGCCCCGAGGGGCGTGAGCCAGGGAAAGGGAGCACAGGGAGGGGGCATCAGCCACACGGGCAGGCCTTGTGGGCACGGCGAGGAGTTTGGGTTTTCAGCCAAGAGCTGAGGGAAAAGCCACCAGAGGCTTCCTAAGACTGACTGGATTCCACTTGCACCTTGAAACCATCTCTCTGGAAAACAGTCAAAGAGAAAGCTGGGAGAGAAGCGAGAAAGACGGCTACTGCGGTCAGCAGTAACTGTGCGATTGTGTTGAGGAGGGTGGGAGCTCGGGGCAGGAAGCAGCCAGCTCCAAGTTAAGTCCCGGAGGGCTGCCCACAGGAGGTGATGTTTGAAGAGCATCCTGAACCCACCGTGGACTTTACCAGGCAGCCATGAGGAAAGGAGGCGGCTTTAATCCCAGGTCTGAGTGTGCGCGGCACATTTGGGGAGTGCAGGAGAAGCTGGGAGGGCCACGGGGCCGGGCCACAGCAGGCCTCCTATGGGTTAGACCCACCATGTGCTATAGGTCCAGGGCTAACTGGGTAAGAAGGTTACTCTGCTGAGAGGTGAGGAGTGGCTTGGAGGGGAGGGGCGGTGGGAAGCTAGGAAGCTCAAGAGAGAGGGCGCCCACACGCCTGATTCCCAGACAGAAGCCCCAGCCCCCGCGGATTCTTGAATCTTGTCCTCAAGGGCATGCAGAAGTCTGTACCTGTGAGAAAGGCAGCTCTTGTGGAAATTTCCACTGGCTGCGAGGATCGCCACCTCCATCCACCCAACCATCCGTCATCCCACATGGATTCCTCGTACTTGCAAGTTAGAGAATGTCCTGTTTCCACAGGGCTTACTTCATAGATGAGTCCTTAGGCCACTAACCTCGGACCCGTTGGGACCAGGTGTTTGTTTCTGGCGTCTTCCTGTTCTTTCCGTAGGGAAGCCGAGCCTTGGAAGTGAGGCAGAGAGACAAGCCCAGAGTCACGCTTGAGACCAGGGCCCGTCTCCTCCCTGGCTCCACGGGGAGACGTCCCCACCCAGGCAGGCGCTCCGGCCACATCCCTGGCTCCCCCAGGCTTCCAGACCAGACCCCCTTGTCCTGGGGCCTCGCCACATCCAGGACCCATCCCACCCTGGCTGGCAACTCAGGCGAGCGCCGGAAACGGAGGGATTGAGTTCTGGGCTCTTCTGAAAGGCAGCCTCCTGCGTTTGTCTACTGGAGGTTCTTCTTCCCACCATCAGCACCTCCAGCCACTCCAGCTCTTTTTTTTCTCCAGGGGCTTGGGGGGACCCCAGGATTTCCCTGGAGCGAGTTCCTTGCCATTTGAAAGGCCTGGCATTTGGGGCACACTGCCCTTGCGCGGGCAGGAGATGCCACCCTGCTGGGCCGCTGGGTACAGCGCCTCACATGCAGCCAGTGGGAGCACCTCCTGCCCCAGCCAGGGTGAGTCTCTGCCTCTGGACTACTGCATTTGGCTGCAGGAAATGCAGGCCCTGCATCCAAGAAACGAAGCTCTCTCAGGTTTTGGCTTTGTTTTGTTTTCAAGAAAAGGATTTTAAAAACCATTAACAACAACCATCCATGTTAAAATTCCTTCCCTAATATACCGGGTCAGCTTGGAGCTGGGCCTGCTAGGCCCTTCTCTGCCGGCCCATCCTGAAGTGTGTCATCCAGGTCTGTTCACAGCCTTCAGAACCTCAGTTTTCTTCTCTGTAAAATGGGGGTAACAGCTCCAACCTCAGGACCTGTGAGAATTCAGGCAGTGTACAGAGCTGCTCAGCGCACTGTCCAGGAAGTGACGGCCCTGCTGCCTCCCCGTGCTGCGTGCTGAGATCGTGGCCTGAGAAACAGCCCCCCCGTGGTGTCCACCACTTAGCCCCATGTGCTCGTGGCCCGGCACCGGCGCAGGCCCAGTGCGATCCGATGTTTCAGCATGTCAAGAGAATCAGGAGGGCTGGGTTTTTACAAGAAATCTGCTGATTCGCAAACGTGGGCTTGGCGGTGTAAATGTAGAGTTGCACAGGAGCAGGCTGCGGTGCATTGGCGTGCATTCTGCCAGGACTTTGACTCAGATGGCAGCCTCAGGGGGCACCAGCACCCCATTTCCCTGGAGAATGCTTTGAGGCCCCAGGAGGAAGTGACGGTCCCATTACCCCCAGGACCAACAGACCCCCAGAGGCCCTGCTCTTCCCTCTCTGCCTGGGGCCAGCAGGGTGGGAACAGTCTTCAGCTGAGGGATTATTTCTCATTGACACCGTTCAGCAGAGAGGCTTCTGGAAAAAGTGACAACTTGTCCCCGTGCCAGAGGAAGGGGACTCGAGGAGCCCTGAGTCGCGGGCATTGTCCTGATGCAGGGTCTTTTCATCTTCCCCTAAGTGGGGCCTCGGACAAAAGAGGTCCATTAGGGCCGCGTATTCCCTCCTGGATTTGAACTGAAATTTGCTTAAAATGTGTCCTCCCTACCCGCCCAGCCACCAAGCTGCAATTGTAGCCTCTGTTTGGAGCAGATCCTGGGGCAATCCCAATCGTCTGCCCGTTTGGATTTCACAGGAGGTGTTTGCCGGCTGCCCCTGCCAGGACAAAATTGACTTTTACTGAAAGACATTGGCAAGGCTGGGCTCTGTGCCCACTCGGCATTTTCTGCCCGCTCCGGGATGTTGGAAGCAGGGGCTCCCTCCAAAGGACAAGAGCTAAGGAGTCAGCCAGACCTGAGCCGGAATCCTGGCTAGAATTTTAACCTGGCTGAGCCCCAGTTTCCTCTGTGTGATGGTTCACTTTGAGGGTTCCCCCCTCCTCACTTTCTGAAAAGTTTCGAGCCCACGGGAAAGTTGAAGGACTGGCTCCACGAGCACTCAGCGTCACTTGGATTGAACGGTTGTGACCATTCGTCTCACATGCTTTCCGCCTCTACCTGCACGTGCATGTGTGCCGAGTCATCCGAGTGCCAGCTACAGAGCTGGCGTCAGGCCTGGGGACGTCAGCAGATGTGCCCGCAGAATGCACACATTCTCCTCCATTGCCACAAGACAGCGGTCACTCGAGAAATCTCACGTTGATCCAACATCATCTAAACACGGTCCACTTTCAGATTTCCCCCAGAGTCCCCATCGCGTCTTCTCAAGCTATCATAATAGCAGCTGACGTGACTCATGATAACGTGCCAGACGCCATTCTAAGGGTTCTTCTATGTTAACTCTTTTCTCTTGGTGTGTTTAAAATGGGGGTTGGGGACCTTTTTCTATTTTTTTCTCTCCCAAGCAAAGTTGTACACATAGTCAACCGAAGCTGAGCCCCCAGGGAGCCTCCTCACTATTCACCTTCAATTCTAGTCCTTGAGGCCCCTTCTTGGAATGAGAAGGGAAGGAGGCCAGTGGCAGTGCACCCCGAGAGGCCTCGAACTCCCCATGGAGGCATCTGCCCTTTGTCTGGAGAGGGTTTCTGAGGCTCCAAGCTGTTGACATTTGGGTCCGGAGGATTCTGTCGTGGGGGGCGACCCGTGCGTTACGGGATGTGGAGCAGCCTCCCTGGCCTCTTTCCGCTAGACACCGATAGCGCACACACACACAGTTACAACAACCAAAAGTGTCTGCAGACATTGCCAAAGGTCCCAGGCGGGGGGCAAAGACGCCCCCCCGTTTGAGATCCCCCCCATCTCAGTGTAGGGAAGGGGCCCAGGCAGAAATCTCTGTCCGCAGCAGAGGCTGGAGGCCAGGGGAGGGTGGGCAGGGGAGAGGGAAGGACGGAGTGTGTAGCCTTATGTGGTGGAAGGCAGGATACTTGGGGCAGGAGCCCCCCGCCCCCCCCCAGATATGGAACCAACAGCCTTGAGGCGAATGGGGAGACGATATCCCAGCCTAACACGGATCTAGGAACCCAGCAACTTTACCTGGATTCTCACCATTTGGATGAAACTTGTCTTTGGGAAATCGTTCTTACTGCTTGGGAATTTGTGAAACTGCAAT
>JAQZBX010009117.1:0-46713 GCA_029593785.1 Cabassous unicinctus
AAATTTTGGCTGATCATTCAGGAATAGAATTTTTTTTTTTTTTTTCTAATTTCGTGTAAACTCAAACTCTTCAACACCTCTCAAATGAATTGACCAAAGGTAATTTAGGTAAAGCATCTGCTTTCTCTTTGTACCCAGTGATCAATAAGTGACTGTTTGGAGGAATAATTAAGTGTCTTCACTTTCTAGCATGCAACAAGTACTCATTTACTAACAGGCAAAACTTCCTGCTTTATCCTGAGGGGGAAATGTTCTCTAAGAGGAGACACTTCTTAGCAGCCTGAGGCCGAGGATAAATCAGAGACTCATCAGCTGCAGGAAATATCCCTTTCCATCTTCCAGAGAAATATCCTCTTTAATTTACTTGCCACTAAAATTTTACGGCTATCCCCATTTTTATTTATTCATCCAAGATAGCGTGAGTTGGCTAGCCTTGGATGGACTTAGTGAGTCTCAGAATTATAAAAAAAAATTATGGGAATAAAAGGTGTGTGCGATCTTCTAGGAATGGTAGATTATATTTATCTGTAAAACATACTCTGTTTAATTTTTATATCTGATAGACATATTGGTAGTGCTTCCAATGTGTTGGTTTGTACACTCTAGGTCATTCGACCCATGTAGCTTGAATATCCTTATTTAATTGAAAAGGAAGCTGACTTCTGGAAAGGTCTGTGATTTGCTCATTGTCACACAGTATTAGTGGGAGGTGACACCAGAATTGAAATCCCAAACCCCAGATCCTGATTCTTAAGACAAAGCTATGGCGCTTAGCCCTATCCAGTGGTTCTCTATCCTGTCTGCATAATAGAATCACCTGGAACTTTTTAAAAATTGTGATAACGTATATAATGTAATATAAAACTTGCCATCTTAACCATTTTTAAGTGTGCAGTTAGCGGCATTAATGGCATTTACAATGTTATGCTACCATTACCACCACCCACTACCAAGACCTATTTCATCAAGCCAAACAGAAACCCTGCACCCACTAAGGAACTCCTCATTCTTCCTCCAACTGCCCCCCAGCTCCTGGTAACCTTGAATCTACTTTCTGTTCTATGAATTTGCTTATTTTAGATATTTGATATAAGTGGAATCTTACAATATCTATCCTTATGTCCCTGGTTTATTTTTCTGAGCATAAGGTTTTCTAGGTTCATCCATGTTGTAACATGTATCAGAATTTCAGTCATTTTTATGACAATAATATTCCATTGCATACAACATTTTGTTTATCCATTCATCTGTTGAGGGACACTTGGGTTGTTTCCACCTTTGTGACTAATGCTGCTTTGAATACTGGTATACAAATCTTTGTTCAAGTCTTTGATTTCAATTCTTTTGGATAGTTACCTAGAAGTGGGATTGCCAAGGTCATATAGTAGCTCTATGTTTAACTCTTTGAGTTGGGAAGCTTTTTTAAAATATGGATTCTTGGCCTTAACCCTCCCAGGGATTCTGAGTTATTTAGTCTGGGGCAGGGCCCAGGAATCACTGTTTTTCAAAAGCTCTTCCAGTGATTCTAATATGCAACCAGGGATTCTCCACTGCAGTCTCTAAAGGCAGAAATGAAACAATATGCAATTAGCTACTGATCAAGAGAAGAAGGAATTTAGCTAAAAAAAAAAAAAAATAGAAAAGAATGATGACATTATTTTGCTGTCCCTCCATGTCATTAGAGAAGATCATGGGTGATTAAAAATCATTGCAGAGAGAGCTAGCTTTTTATTAAGAATTAAAAGGTAGCAGAGGTTTCTTTGTATCCTGTGACCCCACAGGGAAGAAATCTGCCCCATCTTGGTTGGCAGATAACTACTTGAGCATCTATGTGTGGTCCACAGATTACCTTATCTTGACCTACCCCATTTTGATAATGCAAAAGAATGTAAATCAAGGTGATTCTTTTTATTGAGACATCAAGAGTTGACCCCAGTCAGTGAATCTCTGCTCTTGTTTAAAGTTTTGAAGTACAAAGATTTGGCTGGTCTATTTGTCTTTTCTGCCTAGCTGCCTGTTGGACTATTTTTCACATTTTGATTTTAAAAAAGTGGTAGATTTCACTGATGTGTATGTACCAGCACTGTTTAATCAGGAAAGGGCCTCTTCAGATATTCAGTAGAGTGTGCACGCTGGGGGTCTGCTCTACATATATTCTTTAACTAGTGCTGATGCTAGATTTATTATGCTTTGCCTTTGCTAGACCTTCTCAGAATTCTTGTCCTATGTTGTTCATCTCTATTCATACCCACTGTTCTTGTGTAACTGCCTACATTTAAAATAATTGGCTTTCAGGAGGCAGGAGGCAGGAGGCACAACTAAGCCCACAGTCTTTAGAGGCAGACCCACCTTCCTGGGTTGGAATTGCAGAGCTGCCATTCATAAGCTATGTGGCCTGAGCACACATACTTAATCTGCTTGAGCCTCAGAGTCCTCATTTGGTTTGAGGATTTCATAAAATAATATATGTTAAGTGTCTGGCACACCATAGGTGTTAGTAATCAGCATCTGTTTCTTTTCCATTGGTTTTCTCATTTTGAAATCCTATTTTTCAAGAGAATTATTAGTTGCACAGTTAAACCTGCATGTTTAAGTTTCCTAGGCTGCTGAAAACAGCATGAAATACCATGAAATGGATCAGATTAAAAACAACGGGACTCTCGTATCACATTGGAGACCTAATCCTGCCGTGCCTGCGCATTTGAATGTGCTCCCAACACCGTTTTTGTTTGTTTGCAAAAATGATTATGTGGGCACAAAAGTCAAACCTTAATGAAGCAAGCAAATTAACAAAAAAAAAAAAAATCCCAACCAAAACCAGAAAAAAAAACAATGGGAATTTATTAGCGCACAGTTTTGAGGTCAGGAAAATGTCCAAATCAAGACATCATCAAGGTGATGGTTTTTTCCCCAAAACTGGCTGTGGGTCTTTGGATCCTCATCACATGGCAAGGCACATGGCAGTGCCTGCTGGTCTCTCCCTTCTCTTCCAGGTTTTGTGGATCTCAGTTTCTTGCTTCTGTGGTTTTCAGACTCACTTGTCTGAATCCATTCTGTTTATAAAGGACTCTAGTAACAGGGTTAAGACCCATCCTGATGGAGGTGGACCACACCTTTACTGAAGTAACAGCACGTAAAGATCCTACTTACACCAGGTTCACACCCGTAGGAGTAGATTAAATTTAAGAACCTGTGTTTCTGGGGTACGTACAATTCCACACCATCACACTGCCTCTGTTATCTTCGCCCCTCAGTAAATGGATCTGACCACCCAACAACGACATTTACTCTTGGCTCTGTATATTCTGTCCAGAAACCACCCAGGATGTGGATGGCTTGTACATGGGGAAGTTAACCCGGGAAGACAAAAACAACACACACACACAGTGCCTACTAGGGGCTTTTCTACAAAACTTCATGAGGTCAGCATTGATATTCTGACCTTACAGATGAAGAATTGAGACTCAGAGGACGACATATAGCCACTAACTGGTGAAGCTGGAATTCCAACTCTGATCTATCTAATTCCATATATTGTTGCCTCTGGTAAGCATCTTCTGGCTTTTGTTTTTATGATTAAAAAAGGAAATGTTATGTTGTATATATGATAAAAGAAACATTTTTTAAACTACATGGAATTCCACTATACAAACAGTGAACCCACAGTTATACCATGGACTTTAATTAATAGTACAATTATAAAAATATGCTATTATCAATTGTAACAAGTGTTCCAAACCAATACAAGGTGTTGGTGGTGGGGTGGTATTTGGGAATCCTTTATTTTATGCATGATTGTTCTAAAACCCAAAATTAATAAAGAAAAAATTTATTATGCATTTGCCTTATTTTTATGTGATTTCTATTTGTGCTCCCTGATCAATGTTTTTAATTTCTCTAATGAACACCTTTTTTTCAGATGGATAATTTTTGTTCAGATTTTCTCTTCTGTTAATTTTGAAAATGTGCATTACTTTAATATTCTCATAGTGGTTACCTAAGAAATTATAACATATTGCTTGTTCTGGCTTTTAAAGGGGATATCTATTTGGAGAGTGTTAAAGGAGATGCTTGAACCACCAAGTCCAAGTCATCACCTGCTTTTCACAAGCTCCAGCCTTCGCACGAACCATTAGGGTAGGATGGAGTGTGACAAGTTTGGGGGTGCTGGGGATTTGGGTGGTATACTTACGTTTTTGTGTGTGTGTTGGTGTGGGTGTGTATCTGCAGAATGAAAGTGGTTACAATAATCAATTCACCAAACTTCGCACTAAGTGGCAGAACCCTGACTGTTGAGAAGCTCCAGAGAGTCTTTAAATAAGGTACTCCTCACAGGAGTCACATACCTCACAACATCTGTGTGGCTAATCAAGGTGGTGCAAGGCCACACTTACTCAACAGAAAGATTCCCTATAGGAAGTCATCACCAAAAGAAGCGCCATATGATTTATTTGCTAGAACTCCATTTCCATCTGTCTCATAAAATGGATTGTGTACACATTGCACTCCAGGCATCCAGCCAGGGCGTGAGCATAGCAAGAGCAGAAAATCTTCCTCTCCCTCAGGCGTCGGTGACATGCTCTGTGAACAGCAGGCCCGGCGGGGTGGGCTGCTGGGAAAGGCCTTGGATCGCTGCCCCGACCTCGCAGACCTTTTGGAAGTCGACTGGATCATGGGCCTTTGAACAAGGTTCTGTAGCAGTAATGGGGGCCAGGTGGGTTTTGAACATTCTGCCTTTTGCAGAAAGTCCTTTGATTCATATTTGCAGACTTCAGATGACTGTTTTGCCAGTTCAGGCAAGACCCTGTTCACAGCTGCTTGTATTTCTTATATAAATGGGGAAGGGGCCTAAAAAATGCTTTCTTGCTATAAAGGGCTAAAACAAATCAGGTGAAACTGAAACCTTTTGTCATTCTGTAAACAGAGTATAAGAACTGCTAATAGTCAAGTGAAAAAATGTGATCCTATGAAACCAAACCAATTGAGTAAAATCCAAAGAGCTCCTAGAGAATTATGAAAATTAAGGATTATTTCGGACTGAATACTGGCTTGTCTATCTCTAAGTACCAGAAACTCTATCTAGTTTCTAAATCTTCCTTATTTAGGTTACTATAACATCATCAATAGATTTTAAGAAAGAGATTTAAAGAAACTCTTTCTGTAGGAAAATTTCCTCCTTTTATATTTCCTTTATTAGACAAACCTATATTCTGGACAGTCACCCATGCAACATGTGTTGTAGAGGGGGAAGAAAAGGAGGCCAAAGGAGGGTGGCCCCAGACAGGCTTACACGTCCTCTGCCAGGGCCCACGGCATTCTGTGAGCACTCTGTGCACTAGCTGTGTGACCCTGGGCGGTTATTTAACCCCTTGGAGATTTAATTCACCCATAAAATAGAGATAAAAATACATGCCTTGCAAGTTTCTCTTGAGGATTACAAGAGATTACGTAAAATCATGTTTCAAGTATGCTGATAGAATGGTGCTCAATAAATATTACTTACATCTGAATCTGCATGTCAAAGCCTCATGCTGGAATGGGAGCTAGAGGAAGACAGGGAGCTCTTGCTCTTTTGGGTAGAATATCTCCTGGGAGTGGAGGGTACTTAGCGCATTGAATTACTCGGCAACCCTTGCTGAGAGCCCAGTGTATGACAGGTACAGTGCTAAGTGCCGAGGAAGGAGAGGAGTGAAAGAACTCTGGCCTCCTTGGAGCTTATGGCGTAGCTGGGGAGAAGGGCATTCCAATAAATAAATGGTTTATAGTCCACAGATCCAGGTGTGGAGTATAGCAACTGGAGAACGTACAGAGTACAGAGATAACACAGAGCAGGGTTGGCAAGGTCAGGCCATGCTGCCTGTTTTTGTAAATAAACTTTTATTGGAATGCACCCACACTCATTCGTTTACATATTACCCGTGGCAGGGTTGAGTACAGTTAATTCTGCTCTAGCGTGGCGCACGCATTCCTAAAAACCATCGCTCTATGCAAGAGTGTGCAATAAAAACCACAGGGCATATGGGAAAAACGGGGTTGGGACACAACATTCAAAAACTAGGTCAGTGACACATTAAAAAATGGATAGGATACTAATAAAGATGGCAGCACAGTTTTCCACGTGTTAAATGATCAAGAAATACATAAATACTGTAATAAATATGATCGTTTACCTTGAAAAAGAAATGAAGGTGCTTGTGGAAGTGGGCGGCTTTGAGTTATTGTGAAGTGGTGGTAGGAGAGTGATCTTACATCAGAGGAAGGAAAGTTATAGCACCAGATGTGGGTGTGTATGGTTCATGACACGGTGAGCTGGGGTCACTGATGGATGTCTGAGGTGTGGGCTCTTTGTGAATTCCTACATGTCTTGTTTCAGCTGGGTGCAGCTTTCTGCCCTTTATTGTTTCTCAGTGAGGAAATGACATGTAAGCAAATGTGAAATTAACGTTATGCTCCTATTATTCCCTAATATATTAATTACACTGGAACAAATTCATGTTTTTAAAGCAAGATTTATACCAGAACTAGCTGTTTTTGCAACAGAGACCCTATGACCTGCAAATCCTAGAATGCTTTTTACCCGGTCCTTTCTGGAATGTTTGCTGACCCTGGCATAGAGGAAATAAGGGTTATCTCTGAGGACTGGGGCCCCAGGGGTCAGGGAAGCTCCCAGAGGATGTCATGTATGAACTGTGTTTAGGAGCCTGAAGAGAAAGAGTTTGGCAGGTGACACAGGCGAAGAACATTTTGCCATTTTTATTATTCCGTCTCCCATTAGAAATGCATACCATCCCTCTGTGAGTGATGAGTCTGACTAGAGATAGATAAAACCATTTCAAAGAGATGGGCTGGTTCCCAGATCAGCAAGGCTTGAGTATAATGTAATTAAAATAATTGACTTAGGGTTAAAAAAAAAAAAAAAAGGAAGCATCAATCAGAAAGGGGTGGATAGTCTGCTATGAAGCAAAGAAAAATAAGAGAGGGCATCTTGGTCTATGTCTTTGAAGCCTCTTTTCTTACCAGAGGAGAGAGAAAAGTGTCAGACTAACTTTGCCCCTTGTCAGTAAAACAATCAGATTGCAATCTTTTGTCTGCTTTCATGTTCAAGCATCAACTTTTAAATTACGATTTGCCTTCATGGAGAACATGCTGGCTATAGTGATGGAATTACTCCAATCCAAGGGACAGTTGGCCATCTGGTGTTATACATCAGGATCTTGAGTTTGGTTAAATATGAGTCTACCCTGAGCATCATCTCTAGTCTCAGCCTCCTGAATAACAGGTTTCTGGATCTGCAAAGCAGAGAACTGAATTGGGCCCCAGCAAACACAATTTCCAGTAAGGTACTCCATTGGCTACAATGTTCTTTCCCTTCACCTTTGCATCTTTAAGCCCTGCTTGAGAGTCAAGCCCAATTCCAGTGACTTTTATGACATCCTCTTTCCCACCCCAATTGGCACTTATCTCACTGACCTCTGAAACCTCACAGCACTTTAAACACACCTCTGTTGGAGCTCTCATAACATTTTGTCTTGAATTACAATTATTTGTCAATGGGCCATCTCCTTGTCTAAACTTGGAGCTCTGAGAAGGCAGAGACTGTCTTATTTTTCTTTTTGTGCTCCATTGTACCCGGGATACATAAAAATACTTAATGAACTAGCAGTACCCTGAGGGCATAAGTAGTTGTAGAAATTATTGGGTGTGTGTGTGAGAGAGAGAAAGTTGAGAGTTGCATGTGGAGCAAAGGGATTTTGCTGAGGGAAGATACATCTAACTAACATGTCATATAGGGTGGGAGAAGAGAAAACTGGCTAGTCAGGGATAGAATGCGAGCCCATGTAGCTGGAGTAACAGCTCCTACGGAGACACTGCTCTCAGCACTTTGCACATAACATCTCCCTTAATTCTCTTAATGATCCCGTGATGTAGGTGAGATTTACTTTCCTCCTCTTACAGATGAGGAAATTGAGGCTCAGAGAGATTAAGGAATTAGTTCAACATCCCGTAGCTTGTAGCTAGACTGGCTCCAGGCTCCACAACATCATGCAAAAGCTCTCTGTCCAGCTGGTCTTGGACCAGCTCCCCATAAAGGGAGGGTGCTTTAACCAACAGCAGCCAAAAACTCAGTAGCAGAAGACTAAAAAGGAAAAATCTGCGGGTTCCAGGTTTCCTGCCCAGAGCCCCGCCAGTGGTCTGCTTGTCGAGACAGGCCTCTAGTGTTGGTCTCTACCCGCCTGCATGTGTTTGCCTTCTTGCCTCTGCATTTCCCCAGCTCTTACCACCTTCGTGCAGGCCTCAGGGCTCATTTGGGATTATCTTTGTTAAGGAATTTGAGGACTGATCCAGGTGAAAGATACAGCCACAAGCAGTTTATTGGGGTGAAGTTTTGACAGTTTGCTTGGGAAGGGCGATCCCTCTCAGGTGGAGACCTTCCAAAGGCTAAGATGCAAGGGACCACCCAGCAGGGAAAGCAGGGCAAGGAGACTTCCAAGGGAGGGGAGAAAGGGGGAGAGCTAGGCAATGCTGCAGAGTCAGCGTGGGGGAGTTAGAGGACGTAGCCTGGCGTATTGTAACTACAGCGCTTTATCTTATCTATACTTTTTGGTCTATTTTTCAAGCATTTGGATGTGTAAGAATTTGAGTTTGGTGCTAGTGGGCTTTGGAGCTAATGATCCTAGGCTGCTCTGGCAAAATAAACAGCAGATAGGGGCCACCTTTGGCTGATTTATATAACTCTTTGGAAATAACTCCTGGAGAGTAATGCCTATGAATGGGTTAACTTGCAGAGCAGTGTTCTCCATGTCCCTGGAAGTGTCCATGCATGGTGACCATGCCCATGTGACAGGAATGCTCGGTGGGGAAGGCTGTGTGGGGAGCAAGGGTAAATGATATGATCTTTGTTCAAACGTTTTTTAAAAAAATTTTTTGAGGTACTGAGGGCTGGGGAATGAACCCAGGACCTTTTATGTGGGAAGCTGGCACTCAACCACTGAGCCACATCGGCTCCCTGGAATTGGTTTTTTCATTTGTGTTGCTTGTCTTTTTGTTTGTTTGTTTTTGTTTTTAGGAGGCACTGGGAACCAAAGCCAGGACCTCCCATGTGGAAAGCAGGCGCTCAACTGCTTGAGCCACATCTGCTCCTGTAAACTTTTTATTTTGAAATTACTCAAACTTATGGGACAGTTGCCAAAAATAATGCAAAACCCCTACGCAGTTACCCACTTTTACCAACTTTTAACATTTTGTGACATTTTTGTATCTGTCTGTCTACCTACATACCCACCTACCTCCTACCTAATCTATCTACCTAGCCGTCTATTTTCTAAACATTTGAGAGTAGGTTGCATACATCATGCTTTGAACACTTAATATTAAGAACACTTATTACCCTCACTAAGTACAGGTATCAGGTTCAAGAAATTTAACAGTATATAAACCATACAGTCTATAATCCATTGCTTTCAATTGCCCCAATAAAGTCCTTTCAGGCATTTTCTCCTCAATCATTAGATCCATCCCAGCATCATTTATTGCATTTAATTGTCACTGTCTCTTTAGTCACTCATTTTTTTTAAATGTGGAAATATATATGCAACTTAAACTTTCCTATCTCAACCACTCCCAAGCATACCGTTCAGCGGGATTAATCACATTCTCAATGTTGCACTATCTTCACCATCGTCCATTTCCAGATTCCTCATCACCCCAAACAGAACACCCACACCCATTGTGCATCAACTCCCCATATCCCTTCCCCTATCTGTGCTCTAGTGCCTGTCTCTGTGAATGTGTATATTCTAGCTATCTCATAAGTGGAATCAGACAATATCTACACCTTTGAGACTTACTTATTTCAGCCAAAATGAAATCTTCAAGGTTTATCCATTTAGCAGCATGTATCAGAACTTCATTCCTTTTTACAGCTGAGTAATATTACATTGCATGTTATGTAAATATCGCATTTTGTTTTTCCATTCATCAGGTGATGGATATTTGAGTTGCTTCCACGTTTTGGCTATTGTGAATAATATTGCTCTGAATTAGCGCACAAGTATCTGTTTGAGGGGCACTGTTTTCAATTCTTTTGGATATATACCTAGAAGTGGGATTTCTGGGACAGATGGCTGTTTTATGTTTAACTTTTAGAGAAAACTCTAAATGGTTTTCCACAGAGACCACGTCATTTTAAATTCCCACCAACAATGTATTAAGGTTCCTATTTCTTTGTGTCCCCACCAATACTTGTTATTTTCCATTTTATGAAAAAATAGGGGGTGTAAGTTGATTTCTCATTGTGATTTTGATTTGCATTTTCCTAATGGATAATGATGTTGAACATGTTTTCATTTACTTATTGATCATTTGCATAACTTCTTTGAAGAAATATCTCTTCAAGTCCTTTGCCCATTTTAAAATTGGTGTTTTATTGTATTTGTTGTTGAGTTGTAGGAATGTTTATATTTTCTGGATATTAAACACTTATTAGATAAATGGGTACAGATAGACTTCCAGGAAGATGGAGGATTAGAGTAACACAGGATTTACTTCTCTCCCACCAAATAGCTAAAGGATAGGCAGAAATGGCCTGGAAAAAGTGTTCTAGGACTTACAACACCAGGGGAAGGCTGGATACCACCTAGAAGAGAGAGGGGCAAAGGAAAAGAATCTTGATGGGAAAACTGAATAAAAGCTGCAGCTGCAGCTGCCAGTGCCAATCCTTTCACCCTCAGAGTGAAGAGCATTGAGCCCTCTGGCTTCTGGCCAGTGGGTATGGACAGAGGGTAATGCAGGGGTTCGTCTCCCCAGGAAAGTGGGGAGAGAGGGATGCAGCCTAAGGCTGATTCAGCTTTTGGCCAACAAATTTGTTTTGCTGTGTCCCATGAGCCTGTCCAGACCAGGTGGGGCCATGCCATTGTTTGCCCTGAGGCTGGCATGAGACTAAATCACCCTCCCTACTGACTGGGACTGGTTGTTGAGGATGTAGAGGGGAGTGGAATTATTTCCTACCCAGGAAAAGGGAGGGGGCTGCCAGAAAAGGCTGGAGAACAGCTCCTGAGAAAGTTTGATTTCCAGGGCTCCGAATAGAGGCAGGAACCTCTGTCACATTGTTGCTATCAGGGTTACAGCACACACATCCTGAGCAGGGTTTGAACTGAGAGGTCTGATGAAGATTTCCATCTGCTGGCAGACCAAAGAAGTGCATCAAGGAAACTAGAAGTAAATGAATGAGAGATTTTTCAGATCTTTAAGTCTCCCTCCCTAAAGCCCTTGGAAGTGGGTCTACAACCCATTACTGGGTCCATGGCCTGGATCTGAGCAACTAAACAAGGAAAATCCTAAAGAGCTAGTACAGGTTGAACCAAGAATCAAAGAACATCAGTAATACACAGCCTCCTACTACTAAATCCATATGCAAGAGAGAGAAATTAAGCATCATAGTAAACTCACTATCATAGTCAGATGCCTAGACATGGTAAAAATTGCAAGCAATACTAATAAAAAAGGAAGATATGACTCAAGCAAAGGAATATATCAAAGCCCCAGATAAGACAAAGGATTTGAGACAACTAATCAATGAGGGTCATAGAAATCTCCTAAAGCAAATCAATGAGTTGAAAGAAAATATGGCTAAAGAGATAAAGGACATTAAGAAGACACTGGGCAAGCACAAAGAAGAAACTGAAAGCCTGAATAGTAACAAAACAGAACTTATGGGAATGAAAGACACAATAGGTGAGATCAAAAACACATTAGAGGCATACAACAGCAGACTTGAAATGATAGAAGAAAGAATAAGTGATGCAGAAGACAGAACAGCTGAAATTGAAAGAAGAACAGAGAGAAAAGAACGGAAAAAACTGAGCAGGTGCTCAGGGAGTTGAATAATAATTCTAAGTGCAACAAAATATGAGTCATGGGAGTTCTGGAAGAAGAAGAGAAGGTTGAATGATGTAATGGATGAAATAATGGCTGAAAATTTCCCAACTCTCATGAAAGAAATGAATTTATATGTCCAAGAAGTTCATTGTATTCCAATAAATCCAAATAGACCGACTCCAAGACACATACTATTCAGAATGTCAAATGCCAAAGATAAAGAGAAAATTCTGAAAGCAGCAAGGGGAGAAGCAAACCATCACAAAAAGAGACATCAGGTAAGACTTAATGCAGATTTCTCATCAGAAACCATTGAGGTGAGAAGACAGTGGTATGATATAATTAGGGTACTGAAAGAGAAAAATTACCAGCCAAGAATTTTTCATCCAAAAAATTGTCCTTTAAATATGAAGATGAGTTGAAAATATTAAAAAATAAACAGAAACTAAGAGAGTTTGTAAAAAAGAAACCAGCATTACAGGAAGCACTAAAGGGAACCCTACAGCCTGAAAGGAAAAGACAGGAGAGAGAGAGGCTTGGAGGAGAGTGTAGAAGGCAAGAATAACAGAGGATGATGAAAAGAGTAAAAAGACAGGCAAAAATAAGATATGGCATATGAAAGCCAAAGAATAAAATGGTGGAAGTAAATCATGCATTTATATTAAAATCATTGAATGTGACTGGATTAAACTTCCCAATCAAAAGATATAGGCTAACAGAATAGATTAAAAAAACATGAGCCATCCATATGCTGTCTATAAGAGACTCACCTTAGATCCAGGGATACAGATCATCCGAAGGTAAAAGGGTAGAAAAAGCTATTCCACACAAACAGTAACCAAAAAAGAGGAGGGGTAGCTATAGTTATATCAGACAAAACAGACTTTTAATGCATATCATATGCTAGAACTAGATAGAAGATCAACAAGTAAACAGAGAACTTGAACAATATGATAAACGAGCTAGACCTAACAGACATATACAGAACACTGCATCTCAAATCAGTGGGTTATACATTCTTCTCAAGTGCTCATGGATCTTTCTCCAGTATAGACCACATGTCATGCCGCAACAGAGCTCTTAATAAATATAAAAAGATTGAAATTATACAAAGCACCTTTTCAGATCATAATGGAATGAAGCTGGAAATCAATAATAGATAGGAAATGGGAAAATTCACAAATGTGTAGAGGCTAAACAATACACTCCTAAACAATCAGTGGGTCAAAGGAGAAATTAGTAAATATCTCGAGACAAAAACAAGAACACAATTTATCAAAACTTATGGGATACAGTGAAGGCAGTGCTGACAGGGAAAATTATAGCCCTAAACACACCTATTTTAAAAAAAGAAGAAAAAGTTAAAATCACCTGGAGGAACTAGAAAAAGAACAGCAAACCAACCCCAAAGCAAGCAGCAAGAAATACATAATACAGATTAAAGCATTAATAAATGAAATTGAGAACCAAAGAACAATAAAGAAAATCTACAAAACCAAAAGCTGCTTCTTTGAGAAGATCAATAAAATTGACAATCCCTTAACTAGACTAACAAAGAAAAAAAGAGAGAAGATGAAAATAAATAAAATCAGAAATGAAAGAGGGTACATTTTGACTGACCCCATAGAGATGTATGGGTGCAATTTCCGGAAGCCATTCCTGCAGCATGACTTGAAGGTCATTTGATATCAAAATGGCTTAGAGGTTCCAGTTGGTATACCTTTCTTTTTGGAAACCCTGTCTTTATTTTACTGACTGTGGTAGGCTGAATAATGCCCCCACCCCTGCCATAGATCTTCATGACCTGATCCCAAAACCTGTGAATATGTTACCTTATATGGCAAAAGAGACTTTGTGAAGGTGATTCAGTTAAGGATCTTGCAATGGAGGATTATTTTGGATTATCCTTGTGGGCTCAATGTAATCACAAGGGACCTTATACGATAGAAGCAGGAAGGTCAGGTTCTGAGGAGATGTGAGGGCAGAAGCAGAGGCTGAAGCGATGAGCTTCAGAGATGGAGGAAGGGGCCACGAGCCAAGGAATGCAGGCAGCCTCTAGAAGCCGGAGACGTGTACCACCTTGTCTGAAATGAAAAGGAAACAGATTCTCCCCTTAAGCTTCCAGAAGTAAGACAATCCTGCCAGCACCTTGATTTTTGACTTCTAATCTCCAGAACTGTAAAAGAATAAATTTGTTGTTTTAATCACTAAGTTTGTGGCAATTTGTTACGGCAGCAACAGGAAAATAACACATTGTCCTTCCTTCCTTCTTTCCTTCCTTTCCTTCTTCCCTTCCTTCTTTTCTTCCCTTTCCCCCTTTACCTTCCCCCTTCTTCCCTTTCTCTTCCTCGGTTCATTCTCTCCTCTCTCAGCCCCTTCCTCCCTTCCTTTTCTCTCCCTCTTCCCACTTTTTTCCCTTTACGTGTCCCCTGTGGTAGTAAACAAAGTAGCAGTTAGAAAAAGAGCTGATGATTTAATAGTAATGGTTTGTGGTTTATGATATTTTTAAGTTTTCTGCTGATTATTATGAATCCTGGGAAGAGATTAATTCAGTTACCATGATTTGTTTCCTTGTCTTGACTTCATAAAATTGCAGGGATACATTAATATAGTTATATATCCCTTGGGCTCCAAAATGCCCAGTAATTACAAGTGATTCACGAGAACAGCTTACCTTGTAAGGATTGTATTGTGCTCCATCGTAAGCAGTCATTTATTAAGTTTTAAAAATGCCTTTAGAAAGAATATAATGCATTCATCAATTAAAAGTATGTTTGGGAAAAAACCCTCGGCTTGTCAGTGATAACTCTTCTTCCCCAAACCCTCTTTTACAAAGCTGCCCTTTGTGTGTGGTTCTGGAATGCGTGTCCTCCTATTCTAATGCTTCCTTGATGATGGCAGTGCCCCCCGAGGAGAACTGTGTGGGCCTTGCTCGGTGCCCAGCGTGATTTGGATGGCCAGACCTCACAGGGCTGAGGACTGGCTCTCCTTCGCAGGCTGGTCATCCATCTTTTGATTAGAGCAAGGTTACCGCATTGACGTAATGTATCCTGGCTGGTGCACCTGATGTGGCCATGGAGATGTGCTGGGTCTCCTCAGGCAGGTGGGTCGCCGTCCACATTACTAATGCTCAGCCTGCCAATAACAGATGGCCAAGAGTGACCTTCCAAGGAACTCGGCCTTTTTGTGGCAACTCGCGATTCCAGCACACGACTTCTGAAAGCTCTATTTTTTTTTCCTCTGGTGTAGCCTAGAGTGTGCCTTCACCTTCAAAGCTTGACTGGGAAAGTCAGCCTTCCCATCTTCCTTTAGTAAACAAAACTTGAAAGGCATAGGGTCCAAACTTCCTTTCTTGGTAACATCCCATCCCTTCCCTTATCCCCGAAGGTTGTTTCCAGCTGAAGTACTTGCTTCTTACTTTCTGGAAAAGACTAAGGCTAGATCCTTGTGCCTCTCACCCTCTCCTTGTTTCTGCCTTTCTCTTCCTTCTCCTTCGGCCTGCATTCCACATCCTGCGGTTTCCTGAGGGACCTTGCTCCTTCTCTGCTGCCTGGCCACACATCCTCTCTCCCACCCTTTCCCTGCTCACTCACACGCACTCCCCACGGCTCCCCTCTCTCCCCTTCAAAGAGATCCATCTCCTCCATCCTGAAGCATTCCTTCACGTAACACTATTGTAAATATTGCTTGATGTCTGTCTCTCCATTCATGCCCAAATATTTTCATTTCCTAACCTCTTATGTTTCCTCTTAAGTCCTTGTAGTCTATCCCAGTATTCTAAGGACATGTGCAGTGTGTCTGTCTGTCTCAATTTCCCCTTAGACACATTCTTGGCTCTTTTCTGAGCCATTCCTCTTGATTTGTTCTATACTAGACACTGGGACACTCTACACATGGCCATGTGCATACACCTGCATACACCCACACATAGACATATACCATTTAGAACTCATTTTTCACTTAGTCTGGGCTCTATATCTTCAAAATCTTCCATACTCTCTCATCCCTGTTGAGTTTTCCTTCTAAATGGTTATCCTTTGTCCTATACTGTCAATGACCGCTACAATTGGCTCTACACTAGCTGCGGCATTCTTTGTCACCAGGCCCCAATATGTATACTCCATGTTAGTCATTCTGGTCCCTGCATCCTTCCTCTCATCCATGATGTGTATTTTATCTTTCTGACTTGGCTCCTATAGTTAGTTAATCATTCAAAAATATTCATTGAGCCCCTACTATGTGCTGGGTACTGTACTAATAGTGGGGACACAATGGTGAGTAAAGCAGATGGACTTCTGCTTTCATGGCGCTTACAGTCTGGTGGGAAAGACCAATGTTAAACAAATGACCACACAAATAAGTGTGAACAAATACATTTGCAAATGTGGTGAAAGTGCTTTGAAAGAGAAAACCATTGAGAATATAGCATCGGGTTGGGGGAAGGGAGGGACTCTGACTGTACGGAGGTCAGAGGAAGGGAAACTTGAGTTGAAGTCTGAGGTTTGATTAGACACTAACTAAAGGCAGGAGATGAGTCAGAGGAGACAGCATGTGCAAAGGCCTGGGAGCAGGAGAGATTAAGGGACTCTGTGTCAGAAGAGCCTGAAGACAGCAGACCGTGCAGGGTTTGCAGTCTACCCTGATAAGGAGGGGAAACTGTGAGAGGGGTTTAAAGGGGTAGAAGAGGCGGGCATGGTCAGACTTGCCTTTTGAAATGACTGTTCCATTTGGCCCGCTTTCATACTGCCAATTGCCTTTCACTGAGCACACATTTTTGAGACATGCCACTGTGAACTCCAAGTCTGTGGAGAGTTTTCAGTGAAGATGCTGTTTTAGTTACCCAGCTGCTAAAACAAATACCATGCAATGGGTTGTCTTCACAACAGGAACTGCTTGGCTCATGGTTTCAGAGGCTGAGAGGCTTGCTTCCTCCTGGGGTCAGTATCTTCTGGCTGGCCGACGGTTGTTGGGGTTCTCTGGCTTTTCTGTCACATGGCAATGCACATGGTGGCATCTTCTTTTTCTTCTGGGTTCCACTGACGTCCAGCTTCTGGCTTCTCCTCGTGGCTTCTCTCTCCCTCTGACTTTCTCTGCTAATAAAGGTCTCCAGTAGCCCAGATGAGAGCCCAACCTGATTCACACCTTAACTGAAGTCCCATCTTCAAGAGATCTTATTTTCAAAGGGTCCGTACCCACAGGACCAGAAGTTGGGACCTGAACATGCCTTTTGTGGGGGACATGAGTCAATCCCCAATGGATGTAGAAGGCCCTAGCGAGCCAGCCTAACAGATGTTGTCAGCAGGCAGGAGAGGGAGAAGAGCTTTGGCTTAGCCAGATTCCTCTAGGAACCGCTCTCAGTCTCAGATTCTCTGGCTGAGTTACATCCTGATCTGATATTCAAGAACAACAGCTGGGCGGAGGAGGTGGGGCGGTAGCTCTGTGCAGGTTGCAGTGGGTAATTGGAGGTAAAAAAGGAAAAGTGGCTTGCCTAATTGCATTCTAAATTACAGCCATTGTTCAATTCATTTCTTAAAAGTACTTGATGCATAGAAGAAGAAAAGTCCTTTCTGAAGTGGGGAAATGATGGGCGGGGGGAGCAGGGGAGGGAAGATGGATGCCCATATACTTGCATCACCTTACTCAGGGTGCTGTTTGTAAATGCAGATTTGAGTGGCTTGCTCAATTATTTTCACTGTGTGCATGCTAACAGTAATAAACTTGGAAAACTGAAACACATGAGTCTACAGTAATTGTTTTTTAGATAGTGTAATAATTCATGATAATTGCTTGCAAAGCATTTTCCCCCTCCTTGTCTACAGGGGTAAATACATTAAAGCCACGCTCTTGTATACTATTTTACAATCTATTAGCATAATAACCCATTGTAAAATAAGCCCTGCTGCTGTGGGAAATTGTGGGATATTGGTCCATTAGACACCTTTGTCTTATACACAAGCAGTTAATGGCACTATTTATGGGCATCATCTTAGCTTGGTATATGCTTGTTACCAACTAATAGAGCCAGAGCATGAGGTGTTGATAAAAGTTATCCAACACTAACAATCCACCATGACGCTGGCCTGTTGCTTGAAAATTGCTTTTAGCCCCATGTGAATGGGAAACTTATCCTGATAAATTTAGCTGCAAGCCAAGTTATAGCCAATGTTCACAGAATGTAATCAAATTACATCTTAAAGCCTTTAATTTCATCATTAGCATGTATTATTTCTTCCTCAAACCTTGTAATTAAATAACATATTAGGAATAGACACTTTTTCCTTTTATGCATTTATTAGGTATCTAGGGTTAAATTTGGAGCTCTGTTATGATACACATATGCTTCTTCTTAAATTAGGATGGTTTTAATGACATCTGAAGAAATAGAAAAGTAATTGGTTAACTAAACTAAGGGAATTTGTGGCAAATAAGATATCATTATATTTACCCTAGCACTGTTATAGTCCAAGAGTTGTATAATTAGCCAAATTATACAGAGGGAAATTAGATACTCATTATTTACTTTTCTTGGGCATTTTGTGGGTTTGTGTAAAAATTTTCACTGCACACATGAGATTAATTCTTCTTGAGGTTTATATCTGGTTTACCACAAGTCACGAATTTCTGAATAAGTGTTCTTTTCTTATTCCCAGTTAGTAATTAGAAATCCATGGCTTTGCAATTACAAAGAATCCATCTTTATGGAAATTAGAGCCAAATACACAGAGCAGTGGATTCTGTTATTGCCCTTTTTGTGCCCAGAGAGACTGATCTCTGGGCAAGTCCTGGTCTAGGCACAGCGGCTCCCTCCCCTCTCAGTCATCCTGCTTCCCACCTCAAATAGGAACTCCAGCTGGGACTGGATAGACTAATTCCCAAGAAGGCGGTAGCTTAGTGGCCCTCAACTCTGAATGCAAATCCAAATTCCCTGGGGGTTTAAAAAGTCCAGCTGCCTGGACCCTATCCCCAGAGTTTCTGATGGGCTCTGCCAGCAGGGTTGAGACTCACTGTAGCAGCTCAAGCAGGGACTGAAGAAAAGCACAGCAGGGGGAGCTGTCCCACTCCTGGCCGCTGAGCCCTGGCTGGCAGGGTTTGGATTTGCAGCCAGCTTCTCCACTGAGCCTATATTCACCTTCTCTTGGAAGCTGTACTGACTGATCAGACTTGACACACAAAATGAAGCAAATATGCCTTCTCTGGCGTAAGGGGTTGCTTCATAGGTACCATAGATAGGGAATTAACTCATTCCCTTGGCAAATATTTAATGAATACCAGGCACTCTTGTAGGGTCTAGGGATATAATTGTGAAGAAAACAGGCATTTTTAAGGAAACTAGTGGGAGAAATAAAAAACAAATTAAAGAAAAATGCATAATAAACAGCAAGTCATTTCCTAGGAAGGATGCAGCCATGGAGCTAGGATAGAGAATTGCAATTTCAAGACTTGCAACGACCCACCCACAGAGATAGACCCTGGTCTTTGGAAAAGCTTCTGGAACAAGCCATCTCAGCCCAGGGAAATCATTCTGGACAGCCAGGCACTGAATCTGACTTCTCCCATCTTGCCTCTTCATTTGCTAGAGCGAAGATTTCACCCTGCTCATGCCACGCGGACATAGTATAATATACTTTGCTTTCCCTGGAACTGACCTTTTGCTCTGCCTGCCTGACACCTGCCTTAGAGATTAGTAGTCTCATGCCTGTGGTCTTCACCCCTGGTTTTCTACTCTGCAGAGAGCAGGCATTTGAAAAGGACACTCAAATCATAAAACATTCCTGCCTTAGTTTCCTAGGGTTGCCTCAACAAAGCACCACAAATTGGGTGGCTTAAAACAATAGAAATATATTAACTCACGGTTCTGGAAGTTAGAAGTCCACAGCCTAGATGTTGTCAGGGTGGTTCCAGTCGGAAGTGCTAATGGAGAATCCATTCCACGCCTTCCCCCGGCTTGTGGTGGTTACCGGCAAACCTTGACGTTCCTTGGCTTCTGAGGCAGCACACCACCAGTCTCTGCCTCTGCCTGCACATGGCCTTCTTTGCCCTGTGTGTCTCTCTGTGTCCTCTCCACCAGGATTTAGGATCCCTCCACACCAAATCCAGGATGCTTTTATTTGAGAGCCTTACATCTGCAAGGATGCTATTTCCAAATAAGGTCACGATCATTCCCAGGTCCTGGAGGTTGGGACTTGAACATACCTTTTGAGGTGCTACATTTTATTCTTCTCATTATTCCCCTGTCCCGGGCCTACATCGAAGCTGAAGTCCCTAGACTTGGCTTCCTTTGTCCAGGGATATCCCTACTGCACAGCCTGTGTGGGGAAGTAGAAGAACGATGTTCTCAAGGACTTCTTTCCCACTCCTGCAAGGGAAGTCCTCAGTACCAAATTGTTGACACTGCCACACACTCTCTGCCACATTGAGTAAATATATTTAAGATGGGATTAGTTTGTGAGTCCTTGGCTTGATTTATAATGCATTTTTTAATTCAGATATGTGCTGCTACTGTTATCTCCACAAAATAAATATCAAAATTGAATTTGAACTTCACATTAAATTTATATTCATGCTATTACAATTTTATTTCTGTTGTGTGTTGAGTGACATAAGGCTGAAATAAGAGTACACAGACAAATAACAGTAGTTATTATTTCAGCTTCTCCCAGTTGTCTTTTTAAGATGTTACTCTGGGCCTACTTCTGTTCTCTTATCTAATCTACACAATGAAGATTAGGGAGATGAACACAAGTTCCTTGGTTTTCACAGTGTGTTCAGGAAAGCAGTCTGTTAATGAGTTTTTCCCCATTATGTGAGAACCGGACAAGCAGGAGCAGCAGGTCCTTTGTTATCTGCAGGTGTTTGATGTCCATTTGGTGCCAGAGACCCACAAGTGGTAGTACCTGGTTTGGGGGCTTTATTTCCAGAAGTGGAACTGGATACCATGTATCCAAACTTTCTTTTTTTACTAGTTGCTTTTACTGATGGCCAGTGACCCACATGTGTGTGGGATAACTAAAGTTGGATTCCAGCTTTGGTCAGCGAACAGCCTTGTGTCCAAAACTACAACCACGATCTGATCTGGTTATCACAGTTCTTTGATATGTGCCGCAGTGTCACAGTTCAGCCTATTGCAATGACAAAAATAATTGTGGTGACTAGACATCATTATTTTTGAAACCTTGATTGTAGAATTGTTTAGGGAGAAGTGACATAATTTACAAATGGCAAGTAGGCTTCTCTCTTTAAAAGTGGACGCTTCTCTTTCCTTTTAGGGGAATTCAGTGATATAACTTTGGAAAGTGCAATATTATAGTCCTAAGACCTCGGTCTAGGCTCTAAGGGTTGGCATTCAAGTTTTGTTTGTTTTCTTATTTAACGAAAGTCATGGAATCAAATTAATACCCAAAGAAGTACTACTTCTAGATTTTGATAGACTATTTGGAGGTATCTTATGGATGATATTAATAACAGCTACCATGTTGTGGATGCACAGGTGCTATGATGAGTAATCCATACACATGACCTCATTTAATCCTCACAGCAAACCTCTCAGGTGCCATTATTGTCCCTATTTTGTAAACTGAGGCTTAGAGAAATTAAGCAACAGGTTCAAAGTCATCTCAGTGACTCAGTGGTAGAACTGACATTCAAGCATAGATCTGTCTCATTCAAAAGCTGACTTTCTCACTTACTATGTTTTATTTATTCCCTGTGGAGGAGATTTTAAACACTTGGAAGACAATAAACTTGATATGACTTTTAGTTGTTTGATCAACTGTGCCTGAACAGCAACGAGGTAACCTGGAGCCTAGATTCTGGTCTTGGCTTACTTGCTGGCTACTTTTGTGCCCTCAAGCAAGCAGTGTTACTGTATTGTCTTGATACTCTCTCGCTAGAAAACAGGGCTAACGGTAGGTACCTAACTCAAACGAGATGATGGGAAAGCATTTTGTAATATAAAGACACTCAGTGAACAGGCTCAATTAGTATGTCATAAAATTCTCTCCTTGGTTCTTTCTTATTCAGCATTCTCATTATTTTAATGACATGTAGGCCATAATTATTAAATTTGTAGATTACACAAGGCTGGGAAGGATAACTAATTTATTGAGTGAGGGAATCAGGATACAGAATAGTATCTGTAGACTGAGCTAATAATTTAAGATGAACACATTCAAGATGAAATTTAATCATTTTAGAAAGTCACATAAAGAGAATGGTGTTCAGTTCATCCTAAATTAATGTCTAACATTTATTGAGCATTTACTCTGGGTCAGGTACCATTTTAAATTCTTTACGTATGTTAACATATAATTTTCATAGCAACTGTTTGTGGAGTAGATACTGTTAATATTCTCCTTTCACAGGTAAGGAAACTGAGGCACAGAGAGGCTATATAATTTACCCAAACATACAGCTAGTAAATGGAGGAGACAGCATATGCCTCCAAGAAATCTAGGCTCCTTAACTGGACCACTGTAGTGCATTGTTAAAAAAAGCTAACACAATTTTTAGACCTATCAATAGAAACACTGTATCTAGGTAAGAATTAATAAGCATCTCAGTCAACATCTTCTTGGATGTTTCACAAATTTTAAATGATTGTATCCATTCATTGAGGGGCCTTGATAAGCCAGAGTGCATTCAGAGAAGGGTCATCAGGATGGTATTATCTAAAAGGATGTTTGGGAGAATGCAAAAATGGTGGGCTTGGAGAAGAGATATGGTAGAACAGCTGTCTTCAAATATTTGTCACATAGAAGCTAGAAATGAACTCTTTTGTGAACTCCAGAGAGCAGACCCAAGCATATGGATGGGTATTAGATGGAAGAAACTTCAGTTCAATATAGCTGAAATCTGTCTGAAGATGAAAACTGCCTACCAGTAAAATGTGCCACTGTTAAAAAGTGAGTAATTTCAGTCTTTGGAAGTATTTAAGCAGAGAATGCCTGGGAGGCTTTACATCATGAAAGCTGTTAGGGGATTTCTACTTTGGTGGGAAAGTCTTTGGAAAACATCTAATGTCCTTTCCAACCTTGAGATTCTACCACTCCATTAATCAATCACGACTCATGCTTCATCCTCAAACACAGACATTCTCCTTAGGAGTACCTTCAAAGGGTTAACTGAGTTTAAGACCTCTATGGTTGATTGACAAATCAACCATAGAGGATTGGGGCAAGTGTGAATACTTGAGCCAAGTTGGCTCAACAATCAAGTTCTCTCCCTTGGAATTTGGAACTGGTTGACTCTGCAGAGTGGGCTGAAGAAGTGAGAAATCACATGATCCAAGGGAGAGAAAGAGAGAAAGTGAGAGATAAGATTGGCTACTTTGGTTCCCAGTGGCTTGCTGATTTTGGATTCTAGCTCCTCAAGCCTGGCTGGACTTGCAGCTCTTTAGTTTAAGGAGGCACTGTTGTATGCTCCCAGTTAGTTCCTTCCCCCACCCCTCCCCCAAACCTGAGTAGATTTCTATAATTTTCCATCCAAAGTAGTTCTTTAACTTTAGACAATACTTTTCAGATAGTGTAACTCTTCTTCCTTTGTACCAAAAACTTACTTTTATTGTCTTCAATTGGCCACTTAATAGTGGCAAGTCATTACAAGTACACATTCCCCCCAAGAAGTAATGGTTATAATTAAGTGATTTCAAAGTACTTTAGTGCAGAAGGGCCAGGGCTATCCAAATGTCAGACTAAATTATAAAGTGAGCAGAACTAAAATGCCACAGGATGTAACCATGCATAATTTATGAATAGTAGGATCAGATCAGTCCATAAAAATGAGCTGGAATAATTTTTTTCATGGTTTCATATGTTTTTATTAAAATATATCTCAGTAGCAGTGAAGCACTGAAGATTAATAACATTGCAATAGGATGAGGCATTCTTACCATATCCCTGGGACCCATGGTTTTGATTGTATACTAGGGCAATGTCATTAGTTGAGGCACTGTTGTATCAGCCTTTGGGACTCTGAGACATGAATATTTTAGGTAGGACATTGCAACTCAGGAGGATCCCATACTACTGTTTTTCTATGGCAGAAATCTCATATGTAAATGATTTCCAGTAGAGACACCCACCCTCTGAGATGTGGACTGTAAGAGAAATTTTCATAGGCTTCTGGAGCAGACCCCTGCTTGCTAAAAGTAAATCCAAACTTGAGTTTGTTTGGAATGGGTCTATGTGACAGAAACATTTGCAATCATGTCACTGAAAATGTTTGTTTTGCTGGGTCTACATGGCAAATAGGATACAGACCAGTGAGCAAAGAAATAGTTTGCTGAGTACGCTGGACGTCTCTGCTGAAATGTTCACTGGAAGCACGTATCAGGAGTCTTGCTTCTGCACCCCATCTATGAGTTGCCAAGCTGGCTGACAGCATTCCAGCCTCTGCATTTATGAGAAAGGAGCTGGAGTATTTGTCATCATTAAGGCTCTAGATTGTTTTCTAGCAGTGTTAAACCCTCTGACCACATTGTAGCTCATGGAGTTTGGCCCCCATCCCTCTTGAAATTTGGATCGTATGGGAGGATGGCTATCCTTTACCTGTATGGAATGGATATGTTCCAGTGGAGCTGCCTGTAAAGTACATTTTATAAAATAAATCCCGTTTTCCCCCTGATTTATAAAAATAAAGTAAAACTCGGGAAGGAAATCCATAAAATGTTGGGTGAGGAGACGTTTAGGTGGCCTCCATCTAAGTCCTATGGTAGATATTTACAAACACTATCACTCATAAGTGCCTGCAGAAATAACAGCTCACCTTTAGTGCTTTAAATTTCTTATATGTAATTTTCTTACACCAGGGCTTCTCTTTAACCATTTAATCACTGGAATCTGCTTCTTCTGTGCTTCACGAACTATAGGATTTTCTTCCATGGTTAGGAATCTCTTATGCTACATCCATGATTTTGATAACCTCTTTCTCCTTTAATCCAAGTATTAATATCATTTAACCAAGCTTGACCATGATATCATACAACAGTTCAAATCTCTAAAATTGTCATGGTTGTGATAACTGGATGCAAGTTGGGAACTCCAGGAGATATGGGGGCCTAGAAAATACTTTCATTTTAAAATCAAGAGGCACACACACACACACACACACACAATAATTCTTTTAAAGAAAGAGGCCACGCAAGAAAATAATATCTAAGAGATGTAGTTACAGTCGACTAAATAAATCTCCCAGATTAGAACTGTACATATTCATAAGGAAATGAGGACAAATGTTAAAATTCACTAAAATAACAAGTTTTCCCCATAAGTTATATTAAAAAGCCACATGTTTACTTTTCAACACCTTGTCGTGGGTCTAGGTAAATGTGAGTTATTAATTGCATTGCAATTTATCTTTTCTTCGCGGTAGATTTGGGAGGGAGAGGGAACTTGACCTGTTGAAGTTTGTGCTTGAAGCTACTGTTTGGTTTAGTAGCAGCAAGCACAACATTCCTTCAATTGTGAGGGAAAGTGAATATTTTGGGAAGTGAGGAAAAATAACTTCTGATGTTAACTAGATTTCTCCGAGGTATAGTGTTTAGATTTAGTTTGTTTTCCTGAATTTTAATAAGTGGCATTGGGGTATATTCAATTTCTCTGTTTTGAAATTTTATTACATGCATCCAGTGAGAATGATAGAATTTCTATAGTTAAGGAGGCTACCCTTTCCCAAATTTAGTTAAACTCGTTATAATGTACCTAGCTCAGTTCCGCTGAGGGTCATGTCATGCCCTATATGGACTTAAAGAGGTAGAGTGCATTCCTCTCATTACAGCATAGAAATCCTCTCCTGTAGTTATCTTGGTCCCACTGAAATTCTCCTGTCAAAAAAACCCATGGTACCAAGCTGTGCTTCCCCCAAACAATCTTTGCTTACACTATTCAGCACTCACCATGTGCCAAACACTGGGCTAAAAGCTTTACTTGCATTGGCTCAATTCTCTAACCAATTTACCAAACAGGTTCTATTTGTATCTCCATGTCACAGATGGGGAACCAAAGCTCAACAGGTAAATTAACTTACTCAAGCCCACATAGCTAGTGAGAAGTGGGCAAGGAAGAACTTGAACCCAGACCAGTCTCTGCCAGGGTCTACACTCGTAATTACTTTTCTCTATGGCCTCTTTCTCTAGTTGTCATTTTATAGTGGGGCTATGTTAGGCCACGTCACAGCAAAATACACACAATGAAAACTGCCAAAAGAAATCATTCAGTCAAGAAGTTTTCTGAAGGAATTATGAAGGGGGTATAGACCTTAGTCAGGTTGAAGTTTCTGTGCTTCAAGACACAAAGAACGTGTTAGAGGTTTTTTCCGTAACAATCTTCATGATAAGCCTGCCATGTATCATTGACCTAAGGGAGGACAATAACAACCCAGAAGGGCACTTTCATTTCTAGGATATTCTATAAATAACTTATTTGATTAATGGCTATGTCCACAGAGGATAGAGGTCCACATTGTGGCTGAGGACAGGGATGCAGCTCTCACCCTCACTTCTCTGGTGATTCCCAAACTGGCCCACTTACCTGCTTCACCTACGTATTTTGACTTTTGCATTTAACCTTTGAGTAGCCCTGGGATTGAATTCATTCAGGGTGTATAACCTCAGCTCCTTGATTTGCCCAAAGCAGGACAGAGGTAACCATTTCTCTCAGAAATAAATATTGGCAACTTTTGTACTGCAGTTTAGGGTATTTACAAGTCTTTGAAATAACACTAAATCAGGATATGGCAACAGAGGTCATCTTGAGGCCCCAAAGCCCTGTCACTATCAATACATCAATCAGCCATCCAGCTCAGAGGAGGAAGTGCTCAGACAGTGTTAATTCAGACAGACCAGTCAAATAACCCATCAGTTTGGGGCAGGAAAAATGGAAAACTGAAATTGAATTAATTGATCTGTTCACTCAAAAAATTGACTCTGGGAGCTGCAAGGAGATTTCTTCTTGGAGCAAAGAAATTGCATTCCCAGTAATGACGCAAGAACTCATCTACCTGAATGATGCTAATGGTCTTTCTTAGAGGCTGAGGAACAGTTTACAAACCTAAACTGTTTTGATTATGTTGTCTCTGTATAACAGTTTTTTTTTAATTCTAGTAGAAAACTTCCAGTACAATGTTGTAGATTGCAAAAAAAAAAGGCCATAAATTCCCCCATCTCTGTGTACATGTACCTTTACAATGTGACTTTTCTGCTCCTCCTGTAAGAAGCTGGAGTCAGTTTCTCTAGCCCCTTGAATCTGCCTGGCCTTGTGACTTTGACCAGTAGAACGTGGCAGAATCCATGATGTTGTAGGTTTTGCGAGTCTCGGCCTTAGGCAGTCTTGCTGCTTACCTTCTCGTGTTCTTTCTGTGGCTCCCTGAACCAGCCAGCCTGCTCACAGCCCAGTCATGTGGCTTAGACCATCTGGTTGCCTCCAGTTCCACCTGACCCATCAGCTGCCTGTAGAATCAACCAATTGTTTCATGGGCTTGTGATCAATAATAAAATGGTTGTTCTTCTACGCCTTAAATGTGGGTATGGCTTTATGCAACAACAGATATTGGTTATGCACTGTGTCATCCTGATATTCATATGTGCCCTTTAAAAATATAAATAGTACTATGACTATTTCTGGGTAGTGGGATTATAGGTGATTTTAATTTTCATTTATATTTTTCTGTATTTTCTAATAAACTTGCCTTACTTTAATAAAATTAATAATAAATGATATTGAACATACCACTGATTTGGATAAAATGACCATTGCAAGCAGCTGGTAACTAATTGGGTAACTCAATCACTTCCCTTGGGGAGTCCTTAGAACAGCACGTTTCAGTTATCTATTGCTGTCTAACAAAGCACTCCAAAATGCAGTGATAGAAAACACCATCTATTTTAATATGCTCAATATTTTGTCATCAGGAATTTGGGCTGGACATTTAGAGAATGGCTTATCTCTGCTCCTTAATGACTGGGGCCTGGGCTGGGCTATTCAAATGGCAGGAGATGGCTGGGGCAGCCCAGCTGGAGCCATATGCCTGGGTCCTTGCTTATAGCTAGTCTGGATTCCTGCTTCTCCATGTTGTGTCTGCTGGAGCTGTAATACTTAAGATGGCTTCTTCAGTCACGTATCTGGTGCCTGAGCTGGCTGAATGGAACTGCTGGGGCTGGCCAGACATCTCTTTCTGTCCTCATGACCTTTTCATATGGCAAACTTGAGCAGCAAGGCAGTCTCAGAGAAATCAGGTTCCTCTCCTGATGGCTGGTTTCACCCAGAGCAAACATTCTAAGAGATAGAAGCTGAAAAGCTTCTTACGACCTAGGTTTGGAAGGCCCAGAATATCACTTCTGTTGCATTAAATTGGTTGAGCAAGTCACTAAGGCAAGCTCAGATTCATGGGGAGGAAATTACTACTTAATTAACTAATAGCAAAATATGTGTGGCAATTTTTAATCTACCACATGTACCCTCTGGCCACAGATTATTTATATACTTCCTACACACAGAATACACACACTCTTTTCCAAGGACCTGCACCTCCTCAATTTTCTCTAATTAAAACATTGGTTCAGAGTCAAGGATCTTGTCATCTAACTCAGATCTGGATGAGGATGAGGCTCCTTGGATGTGGATCTTTGAGTGGGGCTCCCTGAGGGCAGGTTCTTCTCAATCTGAAGACCAGTGAAGTATAGAAACTAATTATTTATCCCCCCACACATATGTCATGCAATGACAAAAAAAGGCAGCGTATAATCATGGTAGACACTTCCATTCCCAAAAGAGATGAATGGGAGGCATATAGCAGTCACTAGTCCACAGCAATTTTGAAATCCAGCCAGGCACATATTATCCTTTCCCTCCTTTCTGGGGACAGGGAATGTTCCTTTATTAGTGCTTGCTTATGCTTTCTGGGAATGAATCCTGCTCTAGAACTACTTCCCATTGTATCAGCAGAGTGGAAAGAACTAGGCCTCGCTGGGTTTGAACACTCACTCCATATTTACTAACTCTGTGACTCTGTGAAAGTTATTTCATCTCTCTGGACCTCAAGGTTCACCATCTATAAAGAGTATATAATAATACCACTTTACAATGTTATTGTAAAGATTAGATAAGCTACTGTATGTAAACGAGCCACTATATATACTTAGCATGGTATGTGGGATCCAGCAAATATTAGTTTTCATCTCTCTGTCATGTCAGATTAGACAGTGGCAAATTGTCAAGGACCTTGAGAAGACTATGTGCACTCCCCAAAACAGAGGCTATTATGGGTGCATATCCTGCAGAAATATTAAAAGATGAATTGGGGCATTTCCCAAGGAATGTGTTGAACAATGTAGAAAGAAACTTTCAAGAGAATACAATTAGCTCATTACCAAAAAAAAAAAAAAGAATACTGAATTCTATACTTTAGCCTCCAGGTTCAATGTTTATTTCATGATCCTGCAATTTTCAGGATAGCTTTATCCTTTCATGTGCCATAAAGAAACTGTTGCGAACAGAATTCCAAGTGCAGGGGGGAAGGGCAACAAAATTTGACCCAACCTTACTAAAACGTTTGACCCCGCCATCTGGCTCAGAGCTGGGAAGTTGTTCAGAAGGGTTAGTAGTCTCAGGTAGTTGACTGAGCTCTTTAGACCACCACACAATAATAGGATGACATATTTAATACCAACAGCTGAGTGGGGCACAGGAAGCATGCCACATTAATGCAATTCCAATTTCTTGGTAAAACAGCCCTGCTCAAGAAGACAGTGCTCAGGCACAATGTTCAGATCACTCTACCAGGTGATTTTAAGATCTTCCATTGTGCATATAAATACATGCTTAGGGATAAAGAGAAATCACGAAATAGAACAAATGTATTCCAATTTTAATGCTGTCTAGTTTTACCATAATGTACCTTCTTTACTTTTTCTGGAACTGTGCTCAGTGAGACACATATGTAGTCAGCATGTGTAGCAGGTTGTCCGTGCTCCACCCGCATGCCCTTGATCCCTTTGCCACATCACCTCAGCCATTTACCACGGCCATGTCCTCCGGCTCTGGCTGTGCTTTCACATCCAACACCTAGCACCTAAATCTCCTTTTGGAGGGCTGCTCGCTGGCTGTGGCCACCTACTTTGCCAGCATGCACCAAGAGCCAGAGTGCCTGGGAATTTATGCTCCCTTGCAGCAGCCCCTCATCAATGACTGACTAGTGCAGTAGCATAAGTTTTCCAGCTAGGACAACTCTGAGGAGTGACCTCCACCTTTGTATGGGCTCCTACCCTTGACAGTCCTACTTTCCCCATGACTGTACTAGTTTTTCCAGGGAACACCTTCTAATAAATAATTTTCATATGAATCTTCAACTCAGGGCCTGCTTGTGGCTAACGAAGTCTGCAGATAGCTTGTAAGACATCAAAATTACCCTTGAAAATGCATCATATTTCCCATTAATAGAAGCCACATGGCCATATATATGATCCTAAAAGGTAGACTGTGTACACTAAAGTTTGAGAACGACTGAAATAGACTAAGCAATGAATAAAATAATATTCTATATGGAGGTCTCCTTTAAGGTAGTTTGCAAATCTCCAACAGGGAATTGAGATGGATGGAGAATTCGAAAGGGTTCTTCTTGAGTACACGACTTATTTCATTAATGTTTTAATATCAAGCCTGTATAACCTGAATGCATATTAATAGATTTGCTTGCTGTTATTTTGGGGAGATCTTATGGGGAGGTCAATTTCTAAAATTAGCAGGGAAGTTAAATTCATGTGCAATGATGCAATTAAGCTTATGTCACCTTTTATTCACTTTTATTCACTTATTCACAACATATGTATTGAGCATGTTCTATGGCAGAAATCATTCTAAATGCTGAGAATATGGCAATAAATAAAACCAGCAAATGCCTGCCTTCATGAAACTTTAATTCTGTTGGAAGGAGACATAAACGAGTTATTATATGTCAGATGGAAGAAAGTGTTATGGAGAAAAATAAACCAGGGGAGGTAGGAATGCCGGGGGGGAGCACTATTTTATTCGGGTGGTCAGTATGGGCTTCACTGGTAACGTGACCTTTGAAAAGACATCTAAAGAAAGTGAGGAGCCTAGCCATGCTGATACCTGCTGGAAGAGGGTTCCAGGTGGAGGGAACCGTATTGGGACATAGATCTCCTGAGGAGAGTTAGTGCCAGGTGCAGACCTGACTCTGGGACGGCATGGCTCGACGCTGTGCCCTGAATTAGGCTACATGCTCTGTTATACTCCTGTGTCCCTGCTGTCTCTGTTTTATGGTGACAACCATCTCCCAATCACTCTGTACACTTCTTAAGAACAGGATAACACTGTAAACATCTTTCTATCTGCCACTTCCACTACCAAGTTTCTTTGCAGGTAATTGGTTCAATGATTGCTTGTGATGTTTTGTGAATTGTGTATTCCTGACTCTCTCCCACGTACCTTGGAACTGGCCAGTAAAGCTTTATGGGAATTCCTAAACACAATTGTATCCACTGGTCTCCTTGCTTGTACCTACCTGCCTGGTACTGTGGGCTCCTCTCCAAACTTTTGTATGATTTTTTTGCCACTGGGTGCTTGGACTCCAACTTTCTGAGCTCTCTGGGCATCTCCTGTCACTGAGAATGTCAGGGAGGAGTCCCTGCCTGAGTTCTGGGACCCTAGCAAGTCATCTCTGCTACTAGTCATGATGCTACCGGTCATGATGCCAATGCCCCAATTTGAGGCAGATGCGGACACATTTAATTCTCCGTCTGTACTATCTGTTTTCCCTGCTATCTAAAAAGTCTCCATTTAGTCAACTGAGTTATGACTTGAGAACACTGATGCTGTTTGACATATATGAATTTTATAAGCAGGTTGGGTTTCCACTGCAGAAGGAAAGCCAGAACCGCAAAAAGATGGACTACTTGCTGAAACACTTTTTCCTATCCATTCAGAATCATTTATATAAACTTGAATGCTAACTCCTAATTATTTGGCAACAACAAAGTGTATTTTCAAAGGTTTACTTTCAAAATGTCCAGCAGTTCTCTGATGCTCTCCAGACTATAATAACTCTGGCATGCAGACATCTAATCAGAATTAATTACAGCAGATCAGAATTCTGCGAATGTTAAAATGTCTTTAGTTTTACAGACCAATAGATTCTGTGGTTCAGCAGTTCTGCATTATTATTCATCAGCTCCTTGAATCTTGAGGGAGGCATTTCAACAAACCATTGCAAACTTTATAAATTAAATGAGAATTAGTTGCTGTGCTTGTTGATTATGTGTATCAAGAACAAGGATATAGAATGAAAATAGCCCCTGTTTATATCTAATACACAATTTAACAAATAAAAGTTTGCTTTGCATGGGAAGGACAGATAAAGCAGTCAGAATTAGTTATGGCTGCAAATAACAGAAATACACAAAATAGCCATATTAAGCAAGATGGCTATTTTTCTCTCATGTTCAACAAGCACAGAGGTCATCAGTAGAAGACCTTCACATTGTCAGGACCGTGGGCTTCATCTCCTTTGGTTTTACCACGCCTGGCTGCCATGACCACAGTCACCTCATGTGCTGTGATATCAGCTGTGGCTCTTGTTTTCTCAGTCATATTTTAACCAGCACAAAGAGTAAAAGGAAGGAAAATGGCACCTTCCCTTTAGAAGCTTTTTCCTATGTTGTCTTTCAAATCCCCCAAGGGCCAGAATTTCAACCTATGACCACCTGCGTTTGAAAAGATGGGTTACTCTGCAGGCCATGAGCCTAGGGAATATTGGCGCTTCTAATACCATGGAGGACAGCAAGCATGCTCTGCCATGCAGGCTCAGAACGAAACAAAAAGGGCAATGAGAGTAGAGAGAAGGCAACAAATTTGAGGATTATGTCATAGGAATGGTTAATAAGACGTGGTAACCTGAATGTGAAGTGTGAGTGTGAGGAAGTAATGAAAATTTTTTCTCTGATTCCATCTTGCCTGATTGTGTGGTAAGCGGCGCTTCTAACTGAGATCAATTTAGAATGAAGAGTAGGATGGGATGGCTCTGGTATGATACTTTCAAAAATATATAGTGATATATAAAGTTGCCATGCAGTAATGCAATAAAATACGAACGTGAAAGGATTTGAAATGAATAACAGAACAAAGATGAACAAGTAGGTATGCTGTTCAAATGGGAAAACAGAAGAAAGTTTTTACTTAACTCTCAGTACAGTAGGATTCATGAGGAGAGCAAATTTATGTTTCTTGGCAGTGTCCCAGAACCTTCCTCCCCTCCTTGCTTACAGATATGCATCCTAGTCATTCCACAACACGTCTGGAATCTCAGTCATTGTGTCTGCTAACAATGACAATGGCCATTTTTGGCAAATCTGTTCATTTTGCCGAATCATCTGTAAACAATATTATATCTTATTTTAGTGTGTAGGTTCATCTTTCTCATATTGTAAGCAGTACTTTTGTTTAGTGGAAGTCATAAATTTAAAAATAAATATCCCTGCTTGTAACGTAGCATTTTTACTGCAACTGATTTACAAATAAACTAATTGGACCCCCATCTTAGTCCTTTATAAATTGCAAATGCAGCATTCTGTTTAATTAGAAACCTGGAAAAAAAATAAAGCAGCCAGTCAAATATAAAGTATTCATCATATGGAGGGGAGAGATCTGAAATGTTTAGGGAATGGACTGATTTGACAAGGAAGAAAGAAAGCCAATTAAAAAGGTCAGAAGATAATTAAAGAGGTTAGTAGATAGAATATGGTGCCAAGAAGAGATTAGTCTCCAAATCATGGTGAAGGTTTGTAGTATAACAGTCATATCTAAACTTCTAAAGCCCTGAGAGGCTGGGATTTCCACATATGTCACTGGTTCTTTCTCTATGTTATAGGTTCACATTATAAGTGAAAGGGCTTTAGTATTGTGGTCATATAATAAAATGAATATATAGAATTTACCATGGGTAGATTGCCAAAATTCAAAGTGGTCAGGATACCCCAACCTAGGAGAGTATATAGGGTGGTATATGGAGGAGTAGTGATAGGTGGGGGTAAAGGAAGAAACTTGAAAGACTTGGGATGAATTAACAGTCCATGGCAAGGAATAAGAAGTAGCTTCCAAAATGTTCAATTAGTAGAAATGAAATTAACTGTTATCATCATTAGCAACAAAGAACATCCCCAGCACACAACTATTAAGTAACTACAGACAGTCCACTACATATAGATCATGGTGCTTATGGTCAGAGATTCAGCAAGACTTTCGTATTCACTTCTTCATTCATTTAACATAACTTATTGTATGCCCTCCATGTGTTAGGCATTGTGTTAAAATACTGGGAAGAGGCTGGCAAGCCCTGGTGCCTGTGCCACCACTTGCCCATCATTCCCATGAAAGACATCAACTTCCACGCTCTTCCCACTGCTCCTGCTCACGCCTTCAGCCCCATTTTCAGCCCAGTGCTAGAGAACCTCACTGTTGACAGAAAACAGAGGGAGGCTGCTGCAGGACAGTTAGGTAACAAAGGGAGAGATTTGAAATGAAGGTAGAAGAGTGGGGATAGAGAATGAATAAATTCCAAAGACACTAAAGTGGGGAAAGAGATGAGCACTGCAACTGATTAGATGTTTGCTGAGGATGAAAGTTGTTGGAGTAAAGCCGAGAATGATGCTAAGGTTCCTGGCTTGGAAAGCTGCCATTCACTGAGGTGTAAGAGGAGGAAGAGGGCCTGTAGGGAGAAGGATAATCTCAGCTTTAAGTACTTTGTGTTTCAGGTTCCTGTGGACCATTCAAGTGGAGATATCTAGTAAGCATTGGATATTTGGGTCTGTAATTCAGATGCATAATCAAAGCTAAGGGGAAACAGTAAGGGGTGGTTATTACAACACATAGACACTGGGTTTGGATCCTGGCTCCACCACCCATCAGCTATGTGGCCTGGGTCAAGTTTCCCAACCTCTCTTAACCTTCAGTTTCCTTGTCTCTAACGTAGAGATAACAGAAGTCCCTATTTCACAGGATCATTTTGAAGAGTAAATGAATGCCTGGCACACACACAATGAGCTCTATATGAATGCCAGCTGCCAGCTCTTATTGTCACTGCACTGAAACTGTGCTAAATAAGTATTTGTAGAATGAGTGACTCAATGAGATCACCCAAGAAAATATAGAATGAGATGAGGAACAAGAACAAAAATTTGGGTTTATCACCTTTCTAGATATTAGTAATCTAGTTGGCTGAGCATTCTGATGCTTTGAAATATATGGATGAATAAAGAAAGATTCAGAATCCAAATGGTAAATTTTGGTCAGAAACACAGAAAAAAGTTTTAGTGTACCAGGCAAAAAGACTGAGCACTAGATGGTGGTTAACCTTGAACCAATTAGGTCTTCCTACAAAGGGCAGGTCTGTCCAAAAAGCGAGTGTGGGCTAGTCAAGAACCCGTAAATGCTTAAAAGGCAAGAAGAGGAAGCAAGGGGCAAGGTTTGTTAATTAATCAGTTTGGCAGAGACACAGCAAGCTGTATGGTGACTAAAGTGCTCACTTCCACGGCACTGGATATAACACGGAATCCACAAACTTGGTCTGTTCCCACAACATACCTGGTCCTGAAAACATGTGTGAGAACCACTGCATTGTAAATCAGATCGTATTCTATTATCTACTACACTAACCGGAGAAGTCAGTGCTAGTAAAGGATGTCCCATCCCACAGGGCTCCCAAGCCCAAACCTCCGGAGTCGTCTTTGGTCTCTGCCTTCCTCTTCGCCCTCCTGCGCCAGTTCTTTAGTAGTCCTGTTGCCTCGAGCTCCCCAAGGCACCTGACATCCAGGATCCTGTCTTCATGTCCTCTCGGCTTGCCCTGCCACCAGGTGCCATCTTCTCTCTCCTGGACAGCTTGCAGTAGCCAGCAGTCTCCCTGCTTCTCCCTGGAATTATTCTCCAGATCAAGCCATGGAATTCCCTAGAGTAAAACCCAAATTCTTGCCTGCAAGGCTCAGTATCATCTGGTCCCTGGCTACCTCTTTCATCTTGTCCTTCCTTCCCCGTGTCCCACTCTGCTTCCGCCAACTGGCCTGGCTTTTCTCAGACTGGCCCTGCTCTTTCCTGCCTGAGAGGCTTTATGCTTCACCATCTGTTCCTCCTGCACAGTCCCTAGTCTTCAGACGTCTGACTCCTCATCACAGAGGTCTCATCTCAAGTGTTATCCCCTCAGAGCCTTCTCTCCATATGTCCAGCTCCTCTTCCCCAGTCACTTTCTATAATATCCTATGTGGTTGTCTTCATTGCACTTTTCTGATGTTTTTTCCTTGATTTGGTACTTCTTTGTGATTGTCTTCTCCTACAAGAGTGTAAGTTCCATGAGAGCAGGAACCAGGGCTAGCTTCTCACTAGGCACAAAATGCCTAGGGCCCACGATAGTTTCAGGGACACTCAAAAAGGTTTAGTTTTTAATTTCTTTTAAAATCAGAAGAGAAAAATGAATATAGTGAATATATAATAATGAATCCGGTTTGAACGAAGGTTGTCTCTATACACAGTTGCAAAATATAATTTTTACATTTTTTTTTACAGTGGAAGGGGTCCCTGAAAGTTATAATGCAGCCCTGGCAGGGACCCTGTCAATCTTTCGTTGTGGTGTCTCCAGCACCTAGAACTGTAGCTGGCACATAGTAGGGCACTCAAAACAAATTGGTTGTCTGAATAAACGAAGTACCTTGAGAACTTTGGGGTCTGCCCTAATGGAATTCTCTTTGTGTGTGTGTGTGTATGTGTACTGGGCAACTTTTGTTTGTCCCTCTAGACCAACTCTCAAAACTTCTCTGCTTATCTCTGGGCCTGCAGAGGCTGCCCTGTATGTATCTCAATGGTTGGACTCCACCAAGGGGAGGCACCATCAGGCGATCAGAATACAGGACAGTGAGGTTCATCTTCCTGCTAGGTCTAAGTGGACTTCATTCCATGACTTTAATGGATAAAGTGGATGATGGTAATAATAGCAATTAATATTATTTATTGAAACTAAAAGTGGGGCTGATATTTTTAGGTAGCCAAATGCTACGATAGCCTTCACTTTACACTTGAATTTCACAGCATAAAACTGTTTGCAGACTTCCTCAATTTCCTCAAAGATCTCTTCTGATATTTTGACATTGATAGTGTTTTCTTCTGAAGTACCTATTCAATCACCGTGCTTGTAGACTTTCTCTCCTTCCATTGTTAATGGGTCTAGTTTTGCTAAGAATTTCATTTGTCAATGGATTTAGTATGTGATTGTGCAAGAAAGATTCACTTTCTGATATCCTGAAGCTTTTGCAGTATTTATGTTTCACAAGCAACGTCTTTGCTTTCTGCATCCCCCTGGACGTAGCTCAGCTACACTGTCGTCATGTTAGGAGCCTCTAGAGGAAAGTGGCCCTTGTTTCTGCAGGAAAGACTGGCATCCTGTACCTGAGCTTCTGGTGAAGGAAACCCAGGCAGCACTTACGAACACCTGAGGTCCTGAAGGAAGATGTTTTTTTCTCAGAATAAAAATAGAAATACAGTAAAATCTAAATTTATCCAACAAACAAACACTATGTATTTCCTGATTTCTGGAGGCATAAGGGGTATGTTTCTGTTTTGTGAGCTGCCCTTGGTTCTTATCTTTTATCTTTTTATGCCTATATTTTCTCTAGGAAATCAAGATTTCAAAAAATATAAAAACTAAAAATAAGATCTTAAAGTCATTTTAAAGGTAAATAATGGATAATTAAATGAGATAACACATATAAATATACTTTTAAAAAATCTGTATCATTATTGATTTTTTTCTCTTATTTATTTTATTTTTAAAGAAGCTTTGGATTACACAAATGCTACATATAAAAATAGGGGGGTTCCCATTTACCCCACTCCGTCCCCCTCCCACACTTTCCACGATTAACATCTTTGATCAGTGCGGTACATTTGTTACAATTGATGGACACATGTTGAAGCATTGCTACTAACCATTGTCAACAGTTTACATTATAGTTTACACTTTATACTGCAGATTTTTATAGATTTTGACAAAATATATAATGGCCTGTATCCGTCATTGCAATGTCATTCAGGACAATTCTAGTCCTAAAAATGCCTCATGTTACACCTATTCTTCCCTCTCCTTCCTCTCAGAACCTCTGGTGGCCACTCTCTTTATGTCAATGTTACAAGTTCTTCCATTGTTAGAATAATAATGTCTACTTTAGTCTGTAGCTGCATTCCCATCTTATGTTTGTTCTTTCCTCAATCCTGAGGATTTTAGGATGGTGATACCTACTCTGTTTCTGATTGAGAGGGGGCTTAGACCCCATGGGGCAGATGGATGGAACTGTCTTGCTTGCAGTTGTAGATGCTCTGTTTTTTGGGGATGAGCGTTGTCCGTCATTATCATGTTAGTTGTCCTGGGTGAGTCTGATGGACTGGAGAGTGCGTGTTGGCTGCAGCTCTGCTGAGATTCAGGCCTCAATCGGCATATGAACAGCCAGAAGATTTAAGTCTCTGGTATATATATTCAATGGGTATAGGGCTAATTATAGGTTCATATAAAAGGGGCAGAAGAGTCATGTATAGGGAAATTATAAATGAGTCTATCTCTGTTATATTGGGGAACATATATTCCAAGGTAAGGCCCACTGACAGGGTGCTGAATTCCTGAGATTGTCTGCTGTACCTATAGAGTCTAGATGTCTCTAGAGCCCTTAGGAGCTTGAGGCACATTTTACTGTGGCATTCAATGAGATCCTCCTGAAACACTCATAAGTGTAACTTCTGGAATAACCTCCTGACTCAATTTGAAATCTCTTAGCCATAAAAACTCATTTGTATTTAATATTTCCCCTTTTGGTCAAGGTTTTTCCCCAAATGCCTCACTAGTTGGTGCTTGTTAATAATCCTTTGGTGCCAGGGAGTCTCATCCCTGGGAGTCATGTCCCACACTGGGGGGAAGGTAATGATTTTATATGCTGAGTTTGGCTTAGAGATTGGCCATATTTGAATAACAAGGTGGCTTTCAGGAGGTAACCCTTAGGCAATATATTATACTAGGCTAAGTTTCAATTTCACAAGAATGAGGCTCATAAATACAAACATCAATGTCAAAGGTATGGCGTATTAGTCTGTCCTCCTTCACTAGGCACTGCCCATGTACTGTAGGGATTCTTCTCACTGTATTAGAAAATGTAGCAAGACTTCCCAGGATGGGAATTCAGTTTTCTTTCAGTTATTTTGTGGGTCTCTACCCACTGAGACAACAACCCATGACCACTTGAACATATTCATATTCCATAAGGGCATATCCCAGGTGCACCCCTCCCCACACATCCACCATCACTGACACCCTGTACCAGTGATCCTCCCCTGCCACAGTTGCAGCCCTTCTGTAATCCAAAACTTCCCCCAAAACAAAGCCTAAAAGCAATTGAATAAAAATAATAAAAAAATAAGAATAATAAAAAAAATACAAAAAATAAAAAGTAAAAAAATTAAAAATTTTCCATTGTGTTTTTCATCACCATAATATGTTATCTTTTATGCACAGTGACCATTTCTTCTGTATATTCCCCCAGTGTCTTATTTTTTTCACTTTATTTTCAAAGAACCTTTAGGTTACAGAAGAGAAACATAGAAAATAAAGGAGATTCCCCCATACCTCTCCCCTTCCCCATCTCACACTTTCCCCCCATTGATAGCATCCTACATGAGTATGGTATATTTGTTACAATAGACGAACAAATATTGAATCATTGCTACTAACCACGGTCAATGGTTTACATTATGGATTACATTTTGTACCATACACTTTTATAGGTTTTGACAAAAGTTATAATGGCCTGTATCCATTATTCCAAGATCATGCAGAACAATTCCAATGCCCTAAAAATGCCCTATGTTCCATTTATTCTATTCTTCCCTCCCCCTCCCCTTTGAACCTATGGTAACCACTAAGTTTCAATTTTTAAAGAATAAGACTCATAGTTACATGCATTAATATTGAGGACTTGACATATTGATTTATTTTCTTTTATTAGGCACTGGCTTTGTTCTCCAGAGTTTCTTGTCCCTTTAATTGAGAACCTAGCAGGACTCCCCAGAATGGGAGTTTAATATTTTCTTGTTTATTGTGTGGGTCTACACCCACTGAGATAACACACTATGACAAAATGAACACTTACATATTCCATAAAAGCATGCCCCGGGTGTGCCCTATCCCACATATCCCCCCACCCCCAACGCCCTGCAACAGTTATCCTCCCCTGCCATATTGTCCAAAAGAATATTCCCATCATTGTACTTTTAACCACATACCTACAAATCCCCAGAGTTCACCTGTTCCTTCCTCCAGCCCTCTCCCCAGTTCCATGGATAGGCCGACCCAACCTTCTCAACCTAACCCCTTTCACATTCCAGCACCATCGATCCTCCCTCACATCCCTGCACCAACATCACCCCCATACACTGCCTAACCACTCCCTTCCACCTTATCATAGATTTTGCCCATATTGAGCTTCAGTTCACCATCATATACTCCCTTTCTGTCTCCTGATAACCTATTGTCCAGACTAGCCCTGTGAGTCTGCTCAATTTGCTTAAGTTATATCAGTGAGGTCGTGTAATATTTGTCCTTCAGTGACTGGCTTACTTCTCTCAACATAAGCTCTTCAAGATTCATCCATGTTGTCTGGTATGTTAATACTGCATTCTTTCTCACAGCTGAGTAATATTCCATTGTATGTATATACTACATTTTGCTTATCCATTTATCTGTTGATGGGCACTTGGGTTGCTTCCAACTTTTGACAGTAGTGAATAATGCTGCTATGAACATTGGTGTGCATATATCTATTCATGTCCTGCTTTCAATTCTTCTGGGTATATACCCAGTTGGGGGATTGCTGGATCATATGGCAGTTCTATAGTTAGCTTCCTGAGGAACTGCCAAACTGCCCTCCACAATGACTGCACCATTCTACATTCCCACCAGACGTGAATGAGTGTTCCTTCTCTTCCACATCCTTTCCAACACTTGTAGTTCTCTGTGTTTTTTTTAATAGCTGCCTGCCATGGGTATAAGATGATATCTCATTGTAGTTTTGATTTACATTTCCCTAATAGTTAGTGATGTTGTGCACCTTTTCATGTGCTTTTTAGCCATTTGTTTTTCTTCTTTGGAAAAGTGTCTATTCAGATCTCTTGCCTATTTTTTTTTAATGGATTGTCTTTTTATTTTTCAGATGTAGGATTTCTTTATATATGCTGGATTAGGCCCTTATCGGATAAATGGTTACCAAATTTTTTCTCCCATTGAATAGGGTGCCTTTTCACTTTCTTGACAAACTCCTTTGAAGCACAAAAGTTCTTAATTTTGAGGAGATCCCATTTATCTTTTTCTTTAGTTGCTCATGATTTGAAACCAATAAATATATTTTTAGAAGTATCTCAAATTTATAAATAAATTTGCTTTTACTACATGATAATTTTGGTTTTAATACATGAAAGGATTAGCCCTAATGGCTAAGCTTATTATAATAATCTGTGTATCAATTTTCTGGTTATATGATAAGTGTTTGGAAGTGAATCTCACAGATTGTTAGTGAAATGTGAGATTAACTTTATTCATTCTTTTCCCCATTCATTTTAGTCAAGGGTCTTTGTCGTATTTCTAAGAAAGTTCTGATATCTTCATTTTATCAGCTATCCTAATGGCAAGTTATATTTTATAATTTTTATAATTATATATTTTACAATTTTCTTAAATCCATTTGCTTTTCTAATCTACATAAACTACATCTAATGGCTAATCATTGACACATAATCATAGTAAATCTCAGATTATTATTGGGGCATCTACTTTTATTTGTGATGATTATTATTGTTTTCATGACGCTCTTACATGGATGTTTCATCAGCCCTTCTGGTCTGAAAGCCCAGTTTGACCCTTTACCTCACCTACATTCTCTCCTAAGAGAGCTCTTTCAGTATAATGGCACCCTCATTTTGCAGGTGCTCAGAGTGAAAATCTCTAAGTCATCTTCCATTCGATATTCTATCCTCACCCCCACCCTTCCTTCTTGTTCTCCCCCCTTAGTCCTCCATCCAAGAAGTCACTAAGTCCTGTTGCTTTCCAGAAAGGGATAAAGGAAGGAACACTTCGGAGATATGGAGAAACGTGATGTCTTTGAGAACCGATGCTCACCGTGGCCAGAATATTGAGTCATGCTGAGAGCGGTGGTAGGAGGTGAGCCTGGAAAGGCAGGTGAGGAGGACCATGCGGCACTTCGAGGTATTGCTTAGGAAGCTGGATTTTATCCTTTACTCGGTGTGGAGTCACTGAAGGTTTTTTAACAGACAAATGCGGAGTGGGGGACACCAGTGCAATGAAAGGAGGTAAGGGAGCTTCAGGTACAGATGAAAGAGTGATTGAAAGGAAGACAGGGAGTTCAGGCTCTGCTGGGAAGAAAAGAAAGTCAAAGGTGGAGAAAGGGGTGGGCCCTGGCCTAAGAGAAGAAGGAGTGATGCCAGAGAGCATTTTGGAAGGATGGATGAAGCAGGACAAGAAGAGGATAGAAAGTGGTACTCAATGGAAATTTCAGAATTGAAGTTTCAAGACGGGTATGACCCTGGGGGGCAATTGTTTAAGAAACAAAGGGGATACCATTGAAATAGATGAGCTCAAGGAACTGTGAGGCTAAAGCTTTGGTGGAGTCGCTACTGGGGATGTTGATATTTCCCAGAGTGATGGCATGATTCAGAGTGAAATAGGAAATTCTCAACACACAGAGGAGTGTGAAAGAGTGTCAGTGGGTGCTGGGGATGGGGCGAGACCCGAGCTTACTGGTTGAGAGCACTGACTGCGTTTGAATCCTGACTCCACTACTTCCTGGTTACAATGCCCTGGGGAAGATAGCTCACCCCTCTGTGCCTCAGTTTCCTCATCTTTAAATCAGAGATAATAACAATAACTGTCTCATATGGTCATTGCTACAAAGATTACATGAGATAATACTTTACACTATTCTGTAAAGTATTCAGAATAGTGCTTAGCCCACATAGTAAGTGCCCAGTCAATTTTAGCCAGTATAACTCAAAAGAGGAGAAATAAAGGTTGTCTGTGGCTTGAGAAGAAGGCAGGAGAATGCTGGATCTCCTTCCTGGAGTGAGGGACAGAAAGGCAAGTGCCTGGGAGAAAAATATGTCCAAATTTAAAGCTAATTTATAAGAAAAAAATCACATCTCCATGTAGAATAAAAGTCGTCGTGAGTCTAAAGCAATTTTTCACCTTCAATTGAGCTTCCACAATCCTCAGGGGAATAGAGGGACATCAACCCAGACAGAAGGGGCGGCTCAGCCTTGGAATTCAAAGAGAACTATGGAGAGGGGAGGTGGGTGATAGAATGTTTGTAGTTATTGACTGCAGACTGCTCCCTGGGAGTGCGCAGAAACTTGGATGAGGTAATTGCCTAAGGCTGAGGGAAATTCCCAGCGTGGGATGCTGCTGGGAGCCTCCAGTAGCTGACATCCCCAGTGGCTGAGGGATGGGCATATTGACCCTGAAGAGGGGCCCGGGGCCAAGTACCACCGTATCTGCTAGACTCTCCTTCATGGGACTTACCTTAGCATCAGTCAGCTTGCCCTGGTCCCTGTATGGTGTAGCAGGCTTGGGGGTAGGATGGAGGATGAAGAAAGAGAAAGAGAGCCAAAAAGGGAAGGTAGGAGAAGGTTAAAGTCTATTTTTCATCCTTCACAGTTTTGCCCAGGGCTACCCACAAGTGGCAAGGCCATAAACACCACGAAGAGTGGAGACTGGTGTAGCAAATCCAGAAATTACTTTCATGGTCCCTGCAAGAAGGAAAGGAGTTCTTGTATTCTTCACCACTCTCTCCAACCTTAGCTGCTCATCCATAGGTCATTTTTAATATCTATTGGGCCATCTTCCTACTTGGCAGCACGACTGTGGATTTATAAAGAAATTGATTACATATCACATGGATGCTAGCAACAGGAACAATGAGCTCTTGGTATTTTTGAGAGAGTTAAGGGGTTAATTATGACAAAACTGCTGCTTCCCCTGAGGAAGTTACTCTTATAGAAGAAAGAGCAGTGAATACTCCACTGGGAGTATTTTTTAAAAGATAAAAGTTAAGTTAAAGGTAACATTGGAAAATATTAAAAAGTGTGGGGAACTGAAATTATGGCAGCTCTCTTATAAGATCTGGAGTATTAGGATGCTTGATATAAAAGTACAGTCTGGGCTGTACTGAGGTTGTAAAATTAATGTCCACCAACCTGTGTGAAAAAATCTCTTATGAGCCAATGTGTCTCCAGCAGGTTATCTGACACTTTCTGGGGTGCTTTCATTGGCGAGCTTAGCATCCTTATCACTACCATAAGGACCAATTTTCTCCTTCCGGGCCACTTATTTGAGCAATTCACCAGTACCCCAAAACACCCCTGATCCTCTGCCCAGCAAGAGGCAGCTTTTGGTGCTTCCAATGTCAAAAGCAAAAAACTACTGTTCATTTACTGGGAGAATTTCTAAACGATGACAATTCTCTTATTCCCTGGAAGAGAATAAAGGAATATAGAAAATGTGATAGGATGAAACTTCAACTATATCCCTCTTCATTAAAGTATGAATTTCACTCTAAATGTGTTCATTTCCTAAGTTGTAAATTACAGTTAGGAAAAAAAAATAGCACCTGGCCATTCCCAAGTTTATGAAATTCTGTAGTCTTTCCGCTTTCTAATTTGCCGCTAATGATAATAAGGTCATCCAAGTGCACAGCTGTTAGATTTCCATGGTACACAGTGACTGATTAAAATTACAGAGAAAAACCATGGAGGTGGCTATTATACTGGTCAGAGAATTGTGCATGGAATGAAGCCTTAGGCATCGATGAGAGCTGGTTAGTCAGCCTGTCATTAATTAACAAGGGAAATCTCTCCTGTTTTAAATAATTTATATCTGCATCCAAAGTAGGCAATAGAAAGAGTATAATAAGGAGGAAGCATTACTGCTCAGCATAAGGCCTTTTCCAAACACAATTTACCAGTACAAGCAGTACCCAGGTGTGAGCACATTTCACCTCCTGACAAAGCTCAGCCTAAAGAATTGACTCCTTTTAGGAGAGATTATTTAATATGCAACTGAAACTAGTTAATCAACTAACTGAGGTCTAAAGAGAATGAAGACCTTTTATAATTGTTGGGTAAATAACGTCAGAAATTTTTTGTTTTGTTGTTTCATCCTGTCTTTTAGGAAAAAGAAAGATACCTTTTACCTAGACCCTAGACCATTCCTTTTTGTGCTTGGTTTAAAAACTTGCAAAGCCATTGAAATCAGTACCATTTTATTGAATGGGAAAAATGTAGTTTGATTCTATGCATATAAAGAAAAAATTTTCTGAACATTTAAAAAATTCTTCAGCTGCATTAATTCACGTTTGCATTTCTCTTTAATATGACGCACATTGTATTTTTCATTTTGTGCTGTTTTAAAGAGAAGGAAATGATTGGGAACCAACATGAATCACACATCTCCACTACATACCATTAAAGACAAGATCACATTAATTCCCATTGGTCCTGAGTCTGATGGAGAACAGAAACTTGCTTCATTTTTAAAACCCTGAAAGTTAACATAGAAACTTAAATGCAAGCATTTACATTATCAAGCTGGAATGAGAAAGTAAGTCTGCTCTGATATGCATCAGCTCAAATGCACTGCTCTGGAATTAGGAGCATCTATTCTGCTGGAGAGGTATAGAATTTACTTACATAAATCAAATCATCCTGGTGAAAAGTAGCCATGTAATTCCCCATTTCTCACCTGGCATTCTCATTTGGATGGAAGAATTGGTTCTCTTAGCAACAGAATAAACTGGCCTCCCTTTCCTTTTGCCAACACAGTTTCTTTATAATTATGCAAACTAAATTTCAGTCATCTTCCTTATCATGGCCTTGGGAAATAAAAATCTGGCTGGTTAAATAGGGCAGATGATTTTCATTGTAGTTTGATAACTTACATTCTACATGTACAACAATAAGCAAATGCAGAATTTTTTTTCTGACATGTCTGAGCTGAAAATCAAATTAATTTCAATCACTGTGTACTCATGACTTCATATTTTCAATGGGATTCTGAAAGCACAATCTAAGAATTGTTAGAGAATCTGAGAATTGTTACTCATGACAAGTGTCAGCTTGCCATCCTCCCTTCCCTTCCCTTTTTTAAAAAGAGGTATCAGATACGACGCAACTCAACATTTTACAACTTTTAGAAAACATGCAATTTAAGAGAAGTCTCTTAGAGGTAATCTCCCTAACTCAAAAGAATAGCTCCACTAGTGGAATTTTGCACCCCATGGTTGGTAGGAATTTCAATGTCTCTCTGATCACATTTTACGGACAGTGACCTCCATTTCCCACATTAGAGAGTTCTTTTCAGGTTGTGTCCTCTTCAACCAGTGCCCTGGGATTTAGAACAAATACACATATTTTTTATTTTAAATGTTTTTATTAGCACAGTCATAGGTTTATTTTTTTTGATTTTTATTTTTTAAAGATTTATTTATTTATTTATTTATCCCCCCCTTGCTGCTTGTGTTTTGCTGTGTCCATTTGCTGTGTGTTTCTTCTGTGTCTGCTTATCTCCCCCCTGCTGTGAGGTCCTGCTGCATCAGCCCACCGCGCTGTGCGGGCCGGCCTGCCCTCACAAGTAGGCCCCAGGAAGCGAACCTGGGGCCTCCCACATGGTAAACGGGACCTCTATGGATTGAGCCACACCCGCTTCCTGCTGTGAGGTCCTGCTGCATCAGCCCACAGCGCCACG